>QLNU02010139.1:0-12869 GCA_006491805.2 Dysdera silvatica
GGTATAGTTCATGCCTATCGAAGTTTTCCTTTAAACTGTATGTTGTAATTATCACTAATTAGCGCATATTGGGGTTTTGCCATATAAAATCACGACGTCTTATTTTAGTTCCTCCTGCAATATAGTTGGTCTGGCCCCAATCCGTTCCCCTCATCCCCTCTAAGATTTATATTATAATTATCACTAATTAACGAATTCGCATCTGTTATAAATTCGTGTATTCTCTTTTTTTCTCATTTTGTTATCCCTCCTTCCATATAATTACAACTATTTCCATCTTCCAGTTGTATTCCGGTCCACAATCTTTTTTTTTTTTCATTTTTTATAAAAATTCCATATCGTAAATAATATTTAACGATTTTTATAAATTTATTTTACATTTTCGATGCGCTGACGTTATTTTCATATTTTATTTGTAGTATTATGCTATTATTATTTTGTATGTTGGTTGATTGTGTTTTTTATGGTGCAAGGACAACTAGGGTCATTTTGCGCCAGATAAGATCAAACCGTACGTATTTTGTATGTGTTCTCGTGTTTGGCGGTACAGGCTTGAAACGGGCAGTGTCAAGTATTCAAGACTTTCTTCTACAGGTTATTCGAATGTTGTGTCCAGGAACTTCCCGACTGTTCAGCATGTGTTTAAAATTGTGCGTTTTTGTAATTTAATGTATTCTATTGTTATTTGCAGATATATTATTTTAAAAAAAATCTCAAGTAAGAAAATTTCCATTCATTTGCTGCAATGCCAGAGATCATATTTTTCTCTCCTATGTCCTTGGAATTTCATTCAATAATTATAAGAGTAAACAACGGGCAAAGACAAGCGGATCTGTTATAAATATTTCTATACATAACAAGACTTACAAATTTTCTATTTTTCTATATAACCGTTCCTTTTCTTTGGTTTCTTAAACATTCATGCAGCAGTGACAAGTTCCCCAGCTCCTCAATAAATGAATGCGCGTCTAAATTTCTACAATTCATGCATTATGGCATTCCATGTCCCGCAAAATATTTTCACCCGCAACAAGCTTTTCTTTCAAAGACAGATTTTGTTATATAACAGTGAAATTTTTTTTAAAAAACGTTATTTCGCATTCATCCCGATTTTACATGCACACATCATCCCGATTTTACATGCACACATCATCCCGATTTTACATGCACACATCACCCCGATAATTTGTTAGTAGAAAGCTATTTATCGACAGAATCTCCAAGAATGTTCTCAAATAGAACCATTTTTCCTGTCCAGCCGCATAGACATTACGTCCTTGTGACATTGTGTTATTTCACTCTTATATCATCTTCGATTTTTTATTTCAATAGTTAAAAATTTTAATATATATGTTTAAATTTTCTTAGGTTATATAAATGGTAGTTATTCATGTCTTAGGATTGTTCGCGATTTTCAAGGAAACGAAACATCAATGTGTTTTAAAATACGATACTATGGTTTCCAACAAGTGGTGTCCTAAAAATAAAAATAAGAAAGCGGATGATTATTTATCTATATCCATAAATTGTAAAAGATCTTTCAATATATGTAGACCTCCTCCTTTTGACAAACAGCCCTCCCTATTGATAAATATATATAAGGTGTGTGTCAGCTTTCTAAATGGCTTGAATATCTAAGACAATACTTACAAAATAACGATCTAGGCATTAGACTGACCGTTTCCAAAATCAGCTATCTGTAAAATTGTTAGAGGGTGGATTGCTAATAATTGAGCGACCATATGATGATTCTTTATCTACATGGACTGTATCATTGTCAGATATAGGCTTAGACACCATGTCACCAAAAAGTAAACTTCAAAAAGGTAGTTGTGAAAACTGAATGGTTTCTCTATCTGTTCAACACGTGTTTTATTAAATTTAATCTTTCACCAGCCCTTTTTTTTCCGTGACCCTTTTTCCCGTTGTCCCTGTTTTCCGTGAACCTTTTTCCGTGGCCCTTTTTTCCGCGACCCTTTTTTCAGTAATACCTTACTCCAAAGAAACCTCTTTTTCCTTCCATGGCCCTTAAAATCTCACCGGCTTCAAGAACGGAATCCGTATGATAGAAAAGTTGACATGGAACTTGTGTCAATCGTAAACCTTTGTTTTAGGAGAAAAGAGAACGCAAAATTTTCAATAGGCACTGTCTTCTACTTTTGAGTAAGCTAGCCAGTTGTGCTTACTCAGATAAGGTGAGCAGAACTTGCGACTATGGTTAGATTTTCATGATATAATACATCATGGAAGTATGTTTGTTGACATATTACGCAAAATTAGAAGTTAAAAATAAATTGCAATTTTGAACGTATTTATTGTGCATAAAAAAGATACAAACTCAAAGAAGAACTCAATCGCATTTCAACCAGTTACACGCTTGTCTTCATCAAGAGTTGAACAACATTGTGAGCACGAGGTGTGTGTTGCCATCCTTTGGAACAGTTATTTTAAAAAATTGCTGCGGTCACTATTCTGGGGTTCTGTTGTCGGTGTCTGTTGGAAGTAGACGTCTTTTAAAGTTAATTGAAGCCTTAAATGACAAAATTAATTAGAGACTTCTTTCTTAGTTTCATCTTGAAACTTTATTGGACTACAAACTTTTAAATGATAAAAAGCATTAACCCATTTGTCTTGCTCTTTACGCAAGGACCGTCCCAACAAGAAGTGAATAAGTGAATAAACCGCAGTCAAAAACAATATGGGACTTGATACAGGACCGCAGAAAAGACAACTACGTCATACTGTGGTGTAAATATGCAAATTGCTATTGACACAAATACGCAAATTATTACAGTATTCTCTAAAAGTGCCGTCTCTGACAGCAAGGTGGTCCACGCGCGGCTAAAAAAAGGCATGGTTTTATGGTCATTAACTCTGTTGGAAGAGCTGGCTTTAATATAATACGCTTCTAAAAATTCTAGCTCGAGTGGAGACCTTGGTTGATATAATAAAGTGAGTTCGTGAAAGTTGAATTTATGGTTATTTTCACAACAGTTGACTGCGATGGAAGACTTTTGGAATTCGGCCTCTTTTACGTAGTTTTGATGTTTTTGCAACCTTTGGGACGGAATCACCGGAAACATCCAATCCATACTTTCCTCAATTAATTCTGTTGATATGCACGTGGAATTTTCCCTTGAAATCGAAAAGAATAATTCACTCCCCTTTCTTGATGTTTCTATCAATAAATCGCAAAATCAATTTATCACCACAGTATTTCGGAAGCCATCCTCGGTTTTCCTCCCTCCACATGCCAAACCTTACCATCCTATTAAACAAAAGATGACGGCATTTTAAACCTTTGTGTTTCGAGCTGTACAACTATGTTCAACTCCTGCAGTACTAGCGTAGGAATTAAAAGTTTTGAAACGCATCGCTGTCGACACGGGTTTTAACGAAAATATCATCGATCGGACGCTAGCAAAAATGAATAGACCTCGCTCCATCACAACTCTCTTCAACTACTCCATAGCTGACTTCTCCGGCTTCGTTACTCTCCCTTTTTTTCCGAAGCTTAGTTTTGCGGTGGTAAAAATTTAAAAAAAAGCAAATCTTCGTGTCACATTTTCCCCGTGCAATAAAATTTCTACATCAAAAATCAAAGATTACTTCTCCCTCACCCAACGTTGGGGAGTGTATCTAATATTTTGCTGGTGTGGCCTTTTATACATCGTCCAGACTAAACTTGCCTTGAAACATAGGTTAAAAGAACATCAAAACTACGTAAAAAAAACGCCGAATTCCAAAAGTCTTCCGTCGCAGTTCACTGTTGGGAAACTAACCACAAATTCAGCTTTGATGAACCCACTTTACTATGTAAACCAGGGTCGGACTGGCCATAGAAATCATCGGGCAAATGCCCGGTGGGCCATCATGGAGCTCTGCTTTTGATCCGTCGTATCAAGTTATTTTTTTTCAACGAGTCCAAGCAAATTAGGAATAATGCTGAAGTAAAGCAACATATATTCATTTGAATTCTAGATTTCCACTTTTTCTTCAAAATTTTCTACATACACGTTTTTGGAAAAATGGCAACAGCCGCTAACCAGTGATTAATAAAAAAAAGCGCATGGTTGCCTTCACAAGGGATTTGCATTTAATGCTATTTGGAAAGTACGAAATTTATATCGTGCTGGTGTCTTAGGAAATTTGAAAGGTGAACTAAAGAAATGTAAAATATATTTCGCAGCCCTACAAGGAATCAGATGGAGAGGTACAACCATAAGTGATTCTGGAGATTACACAATTTTTTTGCAGTGGAGGGAGAACCAATATATTTGGCACCGGATTTATGGTTTCCAAAGGATAAAACAGGCCGTTCCTGGATTTGAGGCCATCAATGAAAAAACGTGTTCTCTACGTCTAAAATCCAAATTCTTCTATACCACTTTTGTGTGTGTACACGCACCATCAGAGGATGCAGAGGATGGAGCTAAAGTAGAATTCTATGCAACAATTGAACGATCCTATGATAAGATCTCAATGTACGATGTGAAAATCGTTCTAAAGGATATAAACGCAAAGCTGGAAAAAGAAGATCAGCTTAGACCAGCACTGGGGTGTCATCGTTTTCATGACTGTAGCAAAAGTAATGAGCTACGGTTCATTGATTTTGCTTCATTGACATTGCAAACGTAACTATAAGTAGTATGTATTTTGATCATAACAACATACACAAAGCTACGTGGGCCTTACTGAACGGTACCACTAAAAATGAAGTAGATAACTTCCTAATAGATCTTAGATATGGTTCAGATATCATTGATGTCAGGACATGTAGAGGAGCGAACAATGACTCCGACCACTTCATGGTCCGAATCTTTTATAGACAGACGACTGCAAACACCCGTAAGTCCTTCCCCAAAAAAGAAAAATTATTTAATATACAAACACTTCAAGACAGCCTTTTAGTAAAAAATGAATTCCAAGAAGCTATTTCTGAAAAAATTAATTACCGGAATTAATTACTAGAGGAAGGAGAAGTGGACTAAAAATGGATGGTACTTCAGGTCACAATTAAGACTTCGGCGTCGGTGATCAGCAAATAGAAAAACGATGAAAACAGAACTAAACGGTTTGACGATGATTGAAAAAAAGTGCTAGAAAAAAGAAATAAGGTGGGAGAAATAGTGCTTCAAAGGAAAACAAGATCAACATATGAGAAATTGTTAAAAGAGGGAAAAATACCTACTTAAAAAAAATTAAAAGAAAATGGAATGAGAAAAGAAAAGACTACCGAAGTGAAAAGAATTTCACCAAAGAAAAGAAACAAGAAATATGTTTAAGAAAGCTGGTAAATTAAATAGTGTGTTCTAATCGAAAAATTCACTGAGTAAAGATAAAGAAGGAAACTTAATAGGAGAAGGTGACAAAACGTTATATAGATGAGCAAAATATTTGAAGAGTTGTTGAAATTTGAGGAAGAAAGAGAGTTATTGATGGAAAAACAATGCAAGAGACAAACCAAGACCAAGTAGAAATTAATATTGAAAGAGAAGAAGTAGATGAAATGATACAATCTTTAAAGAATAATGAGAGCCCTGGAGAAGATGGCATTCAGGCAGCATTAATCAAATACGGAGGAGTTGAACTGAGAGACAAAATGTATTCGCTGGTGAAAGAGGTGTATGAGAAAGAAGACATGCTGACAGAATGAAGCTCAGCAACCATTCATCCCATTCATAAGAAAACTGAGAAAAGAAACTGTGTTAATTATAGAGGAATCTCATCACAAAATGTTGTTTATAAGATTCCTTCAAATTAATTTCAAACTGTCAGGAAGTTTATGCAGAAAAAATTCTATGTGATAATCAATGCGGATTCCGAAGAAACAGATCAACAACAGACCAGATGTTTTCGCTAAATATGATCCTTCAGAAATGCTACGAATTTAATATCAGCATACGTAAACTATCTCTTGATTTTCAACAAGCCTGTTACTGCGTCCAAAGAAATAAACGTCTCCGAGTTCTGAGAGAATTACATACTCCCTCAAAAATTATTGATTTAGTAAAGCTAAAGTTAAAGAATACCAAGGCCAAAGTAAGGATTCAAGGACAGCTGTCACGTGAATGCGGAGTGAAGAAGGGTCTAAAAAAGATGATGCCCTTTCAACGACATTAATGAATTTAGCGCTTGAAGCCGTTATTAGAAAAATGAGCCTGTATTCAGGTGACACATTTTTTAACGGAATCTCGCAACATCTAGCTTTTGCAGATGATATAGTCTTAATAAGTCGGGATGCATCTGTGTTAAAAGGAGCCCTACAAGTTTTTGAAAATAAAGGAATCGTATTAACCATCAATGCAGAGAAAACTAAATATGTGATTAATTCAAGGGATGAAAAAAGGTTTCAGAAAGTGAAGGCTTGGAAAGAAGAATCACAGGTTGTAGCTTTGAGAGGGTGCATCAATTTAAATATTTAGGAGCTATGATAACAGACGATTACAAAACAAGTGCAGAGATTAAAGCAAGAATACCAGCTGGTAATAGGTTCTACTTCATATTTGTTAAAGTACTAAGTTTCAAGACTGTCTCACGAAAATTAAAACTTACTATTTGTAAATCAATAATAAGACCTGCAGTTTTATACGGAGCAGAGACATGGACATTAACAGCTAGAGGCAAAGAAGTGCTGAGAATATGGAAGAGAAAAATACTCCGGAAAATATTTGGGGCAGTTAATGAAAATGGAGTATGGAGAATGAGGAAAAACTGGAAAATATACCATTTATATTGAGACCCTGATTTGGTGACAGAAATAAGGAAGAGAAGACTTAGGTGGCTCGGACATATAGAAAAGATGGAAGAATCCAACATGGCTAAGAAAATTATAAAAACCAATCCAATAGGAAGAAGGAAAGCGGGACGTTGTATGAAGTGCAGGGACTGCAGCGCCGCCACCGCACCAGCAGCAGCAGAATAAGATCATCATCATTATTATTGTGTGCTGCCGTAATTAAAAATGCCAATGTTGTTTTCTCTTCCCAGTCCACCCCTGACGTCAGCAAATGTTTCCACTCAGACTAGACATTTTAGAAGCGTATTATAGTAAGGCCAACTTTTACAACATAGTTAATGACCATAAAACCACGCGTTTTTTCAGCCGCACCTGGAGCACCTTGCTAGAGAAGAACAGTGACCGCAGTAACTTTTTAAAATGACTGTTCCAAAGGATGGCAACACGCCCCGTGTTTGCAAATTTGTTCATCTCCTGATGAAGACTAGCGTGGCTGGTTGAAATGCGATTGAGTTCTTTTTTGAGATTTTATTTGTATTATACGCAACAAATAAGTTGAAAATTGCAATTTATTTTTAATACAGCATTACTGAAAATCGTCGGAAAATTTTAATTTACCCGTGGTTCCCAAAGACTTTTTAGGACTATTAAAATATCTCCGTCAGTGAGATTAGATTTCTTGGCATGTTTGGAAATACCTGCAGTCAAACTTTTTATTTTAACTGTGTTTGATATTGGGTTTTGTTCTATCTTTACCTCTTGGAAAGTGTTTGAAGAGAGCCCCGGGCAACTGTTGTTTCTTGCCACAACAGCAATCCCATCAATGTCACCAGAATTTTGTGCGTTGTCTTTGGAAACCTCACCACTTATAATCTTATTTTATTTAAAAAAAATAGTTTTCCAGTGTATGTTGTCATAATAATTTTTCGCTTTTTTAGCCCAAGAGAGGGGTTCGGGCCCCCTCGGCCCCCATACATGGGTGCACCATTGCTCAAGCTGCAACTATAATTTGTTTCTGAGTGAATCTGTGCTTATGCACCTCTGTGCTTATGTGTGTTTAATTTAACTAGGCATTTTAAAAAAAATTTTGAATTTTCACCTTAACATTTCAAACGGAATGTTTTTAATAACGTTACAACTATAGTTTCTCTATTTTAATTTCGCAAGCTGAAGGAACTTTTTGGCCCATTAAGCTCATTATCAACGACATAAATTAAAGAGACTGTCTACACCATACCCTAATAAATACGAAATTTATTAAGCAGCATGCGAAAATGAAACTGGAACCAGAATATTAATTTTATGGTAAAATGAACGTCATCAAGCAGAAGCACATTTAAATTAAACACTGCTTTGTTGATGTCTGTTATCCCTGTAAAGAGTTGTTAACAACAAGGCCCTAATCAGAATTTTTTTCTGTGGAGGCAAAAAAATTTTACAACCTGGCTAATGAATAAGGCTAATGAAACAGGAACAAGGAGAGACATCGGTTGGTAAATACGGATATGGGGAAAGGAATGAACGTGGCGATCAACTCATCGAATTTGCAGAAGCTGAAAACCTTAGCATCATGAATTCATTTTTTAAGAAGAAACCGCAAAGAAAATGGACATGGAAACACCCCAATGGAGGAACCAGCGAAATTGACTATATCCTGGCAAACAAGAAATCAATTATTGAAGATTGCAGCGTACTGAACAGATTTAATACTGGAAGTGATCATCGAATGGTGAGATGTAAAGTGCACTTAAATACTAAATTAGAACGACAGAAGCTCATTAGGAAACAAGTAAGTAAGAGGGTGGATCTAATGAAACTGAAAGTAAATACCGAGGCATTCAAGTTGGAATTAAAAAATCGCTTTTCTGCACTGGAAGGACTTATTGATGAAAGTGATATCTCAGAAGCAAATGAAAACATTGTTAAGACAATAGTTGAAACTGCTGGGGAAATTGGTGGTGTAACCTGTAAAAAGCACAATAGCAAATTATCTGAGAAGACGAAACAGCTCATGAAAAGGCGAAGAGATATGAAGGTGGACAATCAAAATACCAGTTCCAGGATTGAGTACATAGAACTTTGTAAAACTCTGCGCAAAAGCATGAAAGAAGATATAAGAAAATTCAATTGTGAGTTAGTAAGGAAGGCCATTGAAAGCAACAAGAGCCTTAGGGTTGTTAAAGGAAGTTTATCTGTTGGGAAGAAACACATCATTGCATTAAAAGGAGAGGATGGCACCGTAACAAGAAATAGGGAAGAAATACTTAGAAGAGTTGAAGAATTCTACAAAAATCTATACGAAAGTAACAGTGGATTAAACGAAGACATTGAAATAGTCGAAGGAACAGCTCCTAAAATCTTAAAAGAAGAAGTTTCATTTGCAATAAAAAATATGAAGAAAGGAAGAGCCCCTGGTGATGATGGTATTACATTAGATATCCTAAAAGAAGCTGGAGAATATGTAGAAGACATACTTGCAAAATTCTTTACCAAATGTCTTAACAGCGGTAACATACCAAACCAATGGGATTCTGCAACAGTAATTCTTTTGCATAAAAAAGGTGATAAAGAGGATTTGAAAAATTACCGACCAATTAGCTTGTTACCTGCTATTTATAAAATCTTCACAAAAGTGCTAACACATCGCCTGCAGAAAAAATTAGATGCAGCTCAACCAAGAGAACAAGCTGGATTTCGAAGTGGATTCAGTACAGTGGACCATATTCAAGTATTAAGAGAATTAATTGAAAGAACACATGAATATGAACTTCCATTGTGTGTTGCATTTATTGACTATGAGAAGGCCTTTGACTCTATTAAAACATCAGCAGTCATCAACTCTTTAAGATCAGCAGACATCGAGGATGTGTACATTGACATGGTGAAACGTGTGTATAAAAATGCAAGTGCAAAATTTCGGTTACATAAAGATACCAAAACTATCAAAATTGGTAAAGGTGTGAGGCAGGGAGATACCATTTCTCCAAAACTTTTTACTTCAGCTTTACAGATGATTTTTCAGCTGATAAATTGGAATAACAAGGGAATAAAAATAAATGGTGAATATTTAAATCATCTGCGGTTTGCTGATGACATTGTTATTTTTTCAACGAACCCATCAGAACTCCAAGACATGGTACAAGAGCTCTCAACTAGAAGTAAAGAAGTTGGACTCAAGATGAACCTACAAAAAACTAAGATCATGTTCAATAATTTTGTAGAGGAAACAAAAATACAAGTTGACAACACTGAGCTAGAAATTGCTGATTCATATATTTACCTTGGCCAGCTGATTTCAATGGATGGCAACATTATGAAAGAACTCAACAGACGTATTAAACTTGGCTGGAGTGCATTTGGAAGAAACAGTTTTATCCTGAAGGGGAAATTGCCTTTGTGTCTAAAAAGAAAGGTCTTCAACCAGTGTGTATTGCCAGTCCTCTCTTATGGATCAGAGACATGGAGTCTAACAGTTGGAGCAATACGAAAGTTACAGACAACGCAAAGGAGCATGGAGAGGTGCATGCTTGGAATAACTAGGAGAGATCGAAAAAGAAACACTTGGGTGAGAGAGCAAACTAGAGTAGAGGACATCATTGTTAAAGTAAAAGGACTGAAATGGCGATGGGCTGGGCATATTGCAAGAAGAACTGATCAACGATGGACAACAGAAATTCTGAACTGGATTCCAAGAGACCACCGAAGACCTAGAAAACGTCCTCAAACTAGATGGGTGGATGAAATAAGAAAACAGGTTGGGGTGACGTGGAAGCGAATTGCTCAGGATAGACTTGTGTGGAAAGCATTTGGAGAGACCTTCATCCAGCAGTGGATAGATAATGGTTGAATATGATGATATATATACACATAATGCAAAGTCCCTTTAATGCATTAATTTTTGTGGCACGTACTTTTACGTCACTTTCAATGCTGGAGGGTTTTTCTGCCAAATAACCAAAGATTGTTCAAATCAAATAATCCTGTCAAATAGTCAAAGATACTTCATCATTAATAATTAAAATTATTTTTCAATGAGCATCAATTCTTTTAATTTCCATTCGGTAAAAACAAAATTAAATAACCAATTCTCAACTCACAGAAGTCACTTGCCATAGCTTCACAAGATATCGGAAAAGGGCAAGGAAGTTTTGAATATTTTTTTACTTCATTTTAATCTGTTTATAATTAGGAAAAGTTTTTACACAAATCAGTTCTCAACTAATTAACATAAAAAATGGGTTTGCATCCGAATTTCTTCACAAGTTTCGTCGTCGATAAAAAGAAGTTGTTGAAATTTAAAATATCGCCTCGTGTTGAAGCTATGTGATGAGTGCTGGCGCAGTTTTTCAATCATTAAAATTGCGCAGTTCGTATAATAATAGAAAATAATTGGTTTTAAAATGCCAAAAGAATTCTTTTATGTTATAAATAATCAAATGCTTATCGTCTGGTTTAAAATTGACATACAGTCGAACCTCAATATATTGAAGTCAATGGTTCCATAAAAGGAAATACTATATGTAAAAAGTTTTTTTTACACATATGTGCAAGCGTATAATTAAAATGACTAAAGAATCTATAGCCCCTCTAAAAAAGTTTACAGACCGCAGTAAACTTTTTTCTTAACAGCCTGCACGGAACTGCATTAAAAAATATTAAAAAAAAAAAAGAAAAAAAGTTAATCATAATATGTGAGAGTTTATGGAGCAATTGCCGGAATAGTAAAGTATCTTCGTTAAGTAATAATATTTGCTATTAGAATGACGCTATTGAAAGAGATTACTGTATTTTAAAAGTTTTACATTTTGTAGAAGTAGAGACCACAGAATTATTGGCCGACGGATTAGCCACCATTTTGTTGTGCACTTTCGGTATCATTTACCTTGGCGATAAAGATTTCCCGCTTTGGCGCAATGATTGCTATTTTGGCATAAAAATAATCAACGCTCCGCAATTATAGGCCCAGTAACACTGGGCGAGTTTACACGCAAATTTACTCGCTGCTGCTAAACTTGCTCAGTGTAATAAAGTTGTCTAGTTTACTCACCGCTCGCTCCGCTAGTGCTAGTGAAGTTGAGGATTGGGCTACTTTTCACGCTACTCACCCAGTTTTCTTGAATTTGCTTGGCTGAGAAAACCTACGAAAGAGATGGGCAGAGTTGAAAGCCAGTTTAGAAAAATCGCTGTTAATAGTCATCTACTGAGCACTTCCGCTGCGCATTTTTATTGAGCGAGTTTACAAGCTGTGTGTAATCGAGACTCGCAGAGCGAGTTGTAACGCAGACTAGTTTACAAGCCAGCGAGGAGCGTGTAAATTTGCCCAAGGTAATTGAGGTTTATCCGACGAATGTAAACATTGGGCAACTTTTAAAATGGCGCCAATAAATACAATTTGCAAACATAACTTAGGCATCAAAATGGCGGATGCGCCCGCTTCCTTTTTTAGGAGTCTTTGTAAAACTAAACTAATGTATTAATCTTATCCCCCCTAGTTGAGGTCTCTGGCTACACCTCTGATTATTACGCATTGTGTCATATGTTGTATTTAAACACACATTTTCTAGTCCATGCACCTTTCCATATAAATAAGTGAACATGAATTACATTATGTGCAAGCTATTTATATATAATGAGGAAAAGCGCATTGATCGGAAAATGTGGCTTAAAAATACAATATACTACACAACACAATCGAACTCACATGTGCACGCCGCACAGATGCTAATGTCAGACCCGTAGCTACGCTTGTTACGGGGGCTCATTAAGTTATAGAGGGGGCTTAAAATTCATAAATGTTTTGATGTATTTTATTGATATATTTAATATTACTAAATATATAAACAGACTAACATATTTAGCATTAATAAATAGATTTTTTCAACGTAAATTTTCGTTAAAAACTTGTAAATTTTTGTATACCTCTCTCTCTCTATAATTTCCTCTATCCTTATTATAAAGTATATGAAGATTCAAACCTCTGTAAAAAAGCATTATATACGCAAGATCTACCGTTGAAAGCTATTTTGAATACATTTTTAATGTCGAAGAACTATTTCGTACAAAACAAAAAATTTTAAATAAAATTCTACAATATTTGATTTTTGAGAAAAAATATTTTTCAGGGGGGGGG
>QLNU02010142.1:3229-17381 GCA_006491805.2 Dysdera silvatica
AATGACGACATTTTTCGTCATTAAAATTAACCGTATTATGTTGAACGCATTACGTTTTATGTAGTTCTTATATATTTAACAAAATTCATAAAAAAAGTATATTCGACAAAATTTTATTCCCCGTTAACAGGTTAAGAGAATGAGAGCTTGGGTAGTTAGTGCCTGTTTCACTTCGTGAAATGTATCTCTATTTCAGGTGTTTATTTGAATACTTATTTAAAAAAGAAAGAAAAGAATCTGCTGCATAATATAATTATGATTCAGAATAGTTTTTGATATTTTTTAAATGTTAAAATTTAAAAAATACGGAAGATGTTTCCCAACTTTTAGCTTAATGTGCGTATACATTCCAGTCGTTTCTCATATATTCAATGCTCCTTTTCATAATTTTATCAGAGTCTATTCGTTAATTTACTTTGTAATTTTTCCCTTATAAATATATACTATATACAATCGAGCCTCGTTAAGACGAACACCAAGGGGAACAGAAAATCCGTTCGTATTAAAAGTAATTCGTTTTAGGGAGTGTTCAAATATTGTGTAAGCACCTTTGAGGAGGAGGAAGTTGCTGTTGTGCTTATTTTCCTATGTTAGCCAATGTTAATTTTTGCTTACCAGGGGAGGGGGGTTAAAATGGCCAAAATATTGCTTACGTAATACTTGAACGCTCCCTTATCCGGAAAGTATGTTATTCGATTTGACGGGACTTCAGAAATTGGTTCATATTAAAAGTAATTCGTCTTAAGCATGTTCGTCTAAACGTTACTCGACTGTACTATATAAATTTTAAATAGCTATAAGCTGTCAGTCCGAAATCTGGATAAATTCGTGATGGAATGGAATTGTGAAATTTTTCATTTATACAAAAATACAGTATAGAAATACTGATTATATTTGTGTTCCGCCAAATGGTGGCCAAATAGGTAGCCAAATTGTAGTAACCCTAACTATGAGTTCATTTTCTCATTTTGTACTCATCTGGGACAAATTTCTCATCATCATCTGGGACATGTCATCATCTGGGATCTGGGACATGTACGCATCTGGTACGGATCTGGGACATGTACGCAAATGGGACGACACTGTGTTAACCTTATGAGGGGTAATTAATAATACGAAGAAAAGGAGCATCGATGCTATATCATGATGGCCAAGAAAGCTAAGGCACTTTTGTTCATACGCAGGATTTCTGGTTCGGATCCGGGCCAGTGTGTTATCTCTTTTTCTTCTGTACATAAAATCTCTAATGTTAGCTAAAAAAAAAAGACAAGAGTCTCAAAAATATTACCCATCGACTCTCCCATGAAAAAATTACAAAACACATGCCCCTGTAGCTCCATGTATTGGCTCGTTGGCGATTGTGTTAATGCTGAGATGGGTGATAATAGATTACAAAAGATCACCAATTAATTATTTCACTGAAATTCAAATTGAAAATTCTTCTATAATATTTAATTCTGTTTGAAACCTTGCCACCATCTCAAACTACAATTCCTTCATAGGATTCGGGAAAGATAGTAAACCCCAAACGGTGTGGCAAATCGTATGTAACGCACTGACAGATGACAAACTGCGTTTCCACGTAATGGAAAATCGTTTGCTGGTGTTTCAACATTAGAGATTACAATGGAGAAAAAATTCTCGCAACGCTGCATGGTGATGCCATGACTTAGGAATCGTGGATGGGCTTTCAGGCTCAAGCCCCCCAATGGATATCAAAACAGATTATTTTCTCTCATTTCATCACAAAATCTTCTTTAAAGCCGCTTGAACCCCCCATGCTTTTTAAGTTGCTGCGCTAATCTGGTGATAGTTCTTGCGACTTCTGGACAAAGACTATTCTCCAAAGAAATGCCTTAATTGCTTTTACAACTTCAGAGTTTATCATATAATTTATATGCATTTGCAGCAATAAAGGTTACTTTATCGAAATTTTAGTCTTTACTCAATGTTTCTGCAATTATTTTTCTATTTTCGGATTATCCGCAGTAGTCCTACCACTCATTACGACGGATAATCGGGAGTTTACTGCATATTGTTAGGAATTTTACTGGATGTAATCTCAATATACAGGATGTAATCTTAATATACGGAATGTAATCTCAATATACAGGATGCAGTTTCAATATATAGGATGTAATCTCAATATACAGGATGTAATCTTAACATACAGGATGTAATCTCAATATACAGGATGCAGTCTCAATATACAGGATGTAATCTCAATATACAGGATGTAATCTCAATATACAGGATGTAATCTCAATATACAGGATGTAATCTTAATATATAGGATATAATCTCAATATACAGGATGCAGTTTCAATATGCAGGATGTAATCTCAATATACAGGTGTACAAGTTTATGAAAGTGATATCTGACAAATGCAGCCATGGACCTACATTCACCTTACATTGATGCGTCGTAGTCCCAATTCGAATGGCTGTACCGGATTGTACAGGACGACATATCCCCATTAGTAAAGTGGTCAATAGTCCTCTGAGAAATGGTATTCCACATAGTGTTTAAATCGACTGACAAATAAAAACGGTTTACTAGTGGTGAAAGCCCTTTTAATCGGCGACACTTGTGGTCCCAGACCTGCTCGATTGGTGACAAATTTAGCCATCATATTTTAATGTTTAACACGTCCATATATTAAGGTTACCAAGAGCGGGTACAAAATACGGGTCACAGGGGTCATGACACCCTCAAATATATTTTTCACTGTAAAAAAATTCCAACCTTCGTAATAAAGGAAGGAGGGGGGCTATTCCAAGACCATGGCAAATTCTGTCCTTAAATCCCCATCCCCAAAACGGAAGTCTATCCGCTCCTGGTGGATCCTACAAATTTCGTAGCAACATATTAATTTCTTCATGGCGTTGTAATTTCAATTGTGAGCAGTATGCTATTATATCGGATAAATACAGGGGCGGACTGGGTCCTCTCAAAGGGCGCGCACCTTGGATTATACGAGGACTCAAGTCCTATAGTTCATGAGGGCGCTAGTCCTATCGCCCATGAGGGCGCACCGGCCGGGGGACCGGCGGCCCAATCCACTTCTGGCCCACACACGCACGCTTCATCCGTTTACCTCTACAAATAAATGTTGCAGACATGAGAACGTTTCCCACGACCTAGTTCGAACTTCACGATGGCATCAAATTTTTCGTAGTACAAGCCAGTTTGACTTCAAGAGGAAAACGGAAATTGCGATATTTATCGTAGATTTTATCGTAACTTACGACGCGACCATTCCGTCGGAAACCATCGAAATATTTCAGGAAAACTTCTTCAGAAAGACGAAACAAATTAGGGCACACGCGGGTAAACTTCCTCCTTCAAAATCGAGGCTGAAGAACAATTAAAGGATGTCGACATACATATTTGTATGACACTTTTCTAAAGGTTAAGACATTTAATTTATATAAAAATTATACAAAAAATGGGATAGAACCTTCTCACCATTACTGTCATACCTTTGGTGAAAGCGTCACCCTTTAAAAGACAAAGTAACGTATAAACCTACGTAGACGTCACATAATGGTCACAAATGTTGTATTTCAATGCACGCAACTATCCTGAATGTATATATGCAAATGTAATGTGAGTGCCCATCAAAGAAGCTGGTTTTGTTTTATAACAAAAGGACACATGAGGTCATGCTGCACCAAGCCCTACAAATTTCCTAGGAATCCACTCCTTTTCCTCCTAGGAAATCAAACTCCGTTCTGCGAAGCTAAAAAAAAATTGTGGTGACCTGCTAGAACAGTGTTACTCGGCCCTTTTTTGCTAAAACACACTTTTCACTTTATCTCAGAACGTCATTTCCCCCTTTCTCAGATTCCTTGTTTAGCGGCATTAGTGTTGCTACAATTTGAGTTTATATTTCTCGTCCTTCAAACCACGAGATCCACCTCTAGGCGAGAAATTTATCCTAGGCAAGAATCTGTGCTAGAATCGAACACAATTATTATATAATTGCCAATTGTTAAAGAAGCAGTTCAAACTGTTTTATTCCAAAGTAAATTCATATTTCACTAACCTAAATTTCATTACTAAATGATTTCATTGATAAATTATTTCATTATTTCATATTTTTTATTATCAAATTCATATTTAAGTTGCTCAATGGTAAAGCGGTTCACTACCACTCCGAAAACCCTGATTCCATTCCAAATGTTGCCTTTGGAAGTGTGCTATGTTTCTCTACACAACCTCCAGTATAGAAAGAAAGAAAGAAAGAAAGAAAGAAAGAAAGAAAGAAAGAAAGAAAGAAAGAGTGACCTCAAGACACTTTAACATGCTTACATATGCGTTCAAATAATGCCTTATTTTTATATTGAAATTCTTTCTGCACTGCATATGACTGTGTACAAGTTGTATCTTACTATGTACTTTACTAGATGGGTATTCTTGCTGTACTATGGGTAATTTACTAGGTAAGTATTTATTGTATTATGGGTAAGTTACTTGGTGAGTACTTCTTGTATGTAGTATTTTAGTAAATAAGTACTTACTGCATAAAGTACTTTATTAGGTGAGTACTTACTATATAGGGTACATAACCAGAGATGAATATTTATTATACTGTGGGTAATTTACTAGATGGGTCTCATCAAGCATCTCCTTTTGCAATGTTGGTGATGTGCGCGTGGGGACATCAGTATGAAATTCCAATGCAACGTTCCAGGGCGTTCCATTGGCATGACTTGGGTGGGGTTACCAGGAGGAGCTTATACCTTGCCCTCTAGAAAAAAGGAAGTTACAAATGAATTCTGTATATGACGCACCAGCATGTGGTTATAGCCCCCTAGACTTCTTGGTACTACCAATGCAGCCTACCTTGGTAGCACCAATGGTTATTATCCTCTATACTGTAAGAGTTCTATTTACGGTCTTCTACAGTATGGAGCATAACGAAAGTTGAGCAACAACCGAAGATTATCAAAATATTTCTAAATCCAAAATAGCAATGATGAAAGCTCGATGAAAAGCTCACTTAAATCCATTATTTTTTATTGTGTGTTCTTTACTGGCTCACAAAATTTGACAAACGGGCATTTATAAACTTTTTTTTTCACTTATTTTGTAAACTTTAATGGAAACTGAAGAGCAGTGACGTAAATAAGGATAGAAAAGGACGAGGATTGTTGAACTTTCTTACGTAGCGGAAAAAAATCAACCTACCTCTGTGTATTGCTCGTCCATTCAAGCTGGTTCAATAAACTGTAACAGAAAAACAAGAAAATACTCCTCGGTGAATAATATCTTGACCTGAAACGGCGTTTGTCACGATTTACATGATCCTTTATGTGTTAAAGGCGGCGATGACAACAAGTAAAACTGGCAGGTGACATGATGACAAGTGAAATGACAGCAAGTGAAATTGGCATGCATTTCCTATCATCTCAATTTCTAAACGGACATGCCGAAGGTTTATATCAAGTGAATACTAGAAGGAGCGCCATCTTGAAAAGGATATTAATGTGGGCAGAGGCAGTTAAACTCCTATCCCATGGGCGCTGACGGCATAAATATATTGGGGGGACAATATACCAGTAGAAGGCATTTTGTTTGAAATTGGAGGGTGATATGGAACCCTAATACCAACATTGGGGGAACGGGTCCACCCTGTCCCGCCCCCCCGCTAACGGCGCCCGTGCCCATCCACTTTTTTTTACTTGGTTTTCAGTCTTAACCTGGGAGGGAGAAACTTCATCATCACCCATCTAATTTTCTTAAAGTAACCGACTTCGTTCAAATGGCCAGCCCCGGACTTCGGAGTCCCAACTCCCTGGGCAGTTAACGAAGTCTGCTCCCCCCCCCCGACTTTTTTGTAATTTTGTTATTTATTTAATGTATTTTGACCTTCAGGATCTATTTACACTATGTTGCCATTTAATTACAAGTTTTACAAATTACACTGCAACACGACAAACTTTTTTTCTCTGCAAAAGGAACTAATGACCTCACTATAGCCTATAGATTGCATAATTTATCATCTGCGACTAACTTCTAAGATTGTTGAGGGGGGGGGGGCAGGGCATTTATTAATTTTTGTTACAGGTGGTTGAAAAAAATTATAAATTTTATTAAGATGGTTAAAACAAATTATAATTTTTTGTTAGATGTTGAAAAAATTATAAATTCGCATTAATATGGTTGGTAAAAAAGGGGCCTTCATCCTCAAAGGAAGGCCCTAGGGGCTGAGGGGCCTAAAACGCGCTTGTCTACTGGGCAGTGAGGCTTGTGGGAGAGGACCCCAATCTCTTCTGATCCCTCTCCCAGAACCTAGGGGAGGAGGAAAGAATGTTCATCTGCCCCTCTTATTTTCTTATATGGAAACACCCAAGACGTTTAAATAGAAAAAAAATTCCATTTATTTTAATGGCTTGATAATTATTACAACATTAGTTGCTTGATAATTATTATAACGTCAGTTGTTTGATAATTATTACGCAGTTGCAGTCTTATCCTGATATAATAAGGTCAGCCTACGTCTTCTCCTACACAAAATTCAATTACACCTTCACAATGACAGGAAAGACATAAATAATGACAATTATATACTTTATATGTTATTTTTTACCCTCAAATATGTTATGTCTTTTACCCTCAAATATGTTATGTTTTTACCCTCAAATATGTTATGTTTTTTACCCTCAAATATGTTATGTTTTTTACCCTCAAATATGTTATGTTTTTTACCCTCAAATATGTTATGTTTTTTACCCTCAAATATGTTATGTTTTTTACCCTCAAATATGTTGTTTTTTACCCTCAAATATGTTGTTTTTTACCCACAAATATCTTATGTTTTTTACTATCAAATATGTTGTTTTTTACCCTCAAATATGTTATTTTTTTACCCTCAAATATGTTATTTTTTTACCCTCAAATATGTTATGTTTTTACGCTCAAATATGTTATTTTTTACCCTCGAATATGTTGTTTTTTACCCGCAAATATCTTACGTTTTTTACCATCAAATATGTTACTTTTTACCCTCAAATATGTTGTTTTTTACCCTCAAATGTGTTATGTTTTCTGCCCTCAAATATGTTATGTTTTTACCCTCAAAGACGTTATGATTTTTACCCTCAAGTATGTTATGTTGTTTTACCCTCAAACATATTCTGTATTTCTCCCTTTGTTTATTGCCTCTTAATGTTGAGAGTGCCGGCCCCAAAGGACCTCGGCGGCAGCTCTTAAATTTGGCGCCCCTGAATGCCAGCTGTAATATCTTGTTGTAAATCAACGATTGAAAAATAATAGCTAGAAACAAGAAGCAAATGTTAATTAAATTAAAAATTAATTAATGTTGAACACATTATGTCACAGACGAATTTGACGAGGAATTTGGCATAAAAACGTGACGAAGAAACGTTACAAAATGAAAAAAAAAAGTAACTAATTTATGGGTTCATGCTCGGTTCAAACGTTTTCAGTCAATAAAAATAGCTCCAGAAGGAAAAAAAAGTTTTGAAAATACGAGGGCGGTCGTTTGGAGGAGGTGACCTGGATAGGAAAAGAGGAGGCAAGGCCGGCCATATACCGATTCAACCGATTTGGTTGAATCGGGCCCCGTGCCTAGTGGGGAGGCGCTTGGGAAGGACTTCTTTTGTTTTTGTTTTAATTGCAGATTAGGGCTATTTTCGAGGCGGACACAAATAATCAAAATATCTGAATCAACCGTAGAGTGATGAGCTACCTGTCTTACCACGAAATCGATCAATCAATGATTAAACGAATTATGAGTGTCACAAATAACTACACACAGTAACTCATTAAAAATAAAATTAAACATATTATAAATTAATACAAGTTAAAAAAAAATACAATTTAGTTGTTTGTGGTATGTAGTATCGAAGCTGGTTTCAATAAATTAACGTTTAATCGATTGTGAGATGACGTGTTTAACGCATGCGTCGCACGAGCATAAGTCAAGTTTAATTAACCATGTAACTTATTGGTATTACGCACTTTATGTTCACCTTTGGTTTCGCCGTACTGTCTGTGCCACTGGCGGATCCAGCGAGGGGAGATCGCCCCCCCCCACCCCCACCCCGTCAGGGTTAAATATGACAAAAAAATAAAAACGATGAAGAATATTTTATGTGTTGTTTGTTACTACCGTAATAAACTAAAATCTTACACCAAAGTCTCCAAGCCTTGGAGAAATGCAATCTAGACGTTTTTCCATGAATCTACAAGCTATTCGCCTTTCAAACTGCATTTTCAGTTGGTGTTGCTTCAGCAGAACGTAGTCTTCTATCCTTGAAGCGCCGTCAAACTTTGCTTCGAACGCGGATGACGGAACAGACATTTAATACACAGCCACAGAGACATTCATATCGATGTAAATAAAGTGATTGACAAATTTTAAAAAAAAAAATGATTCGACTTTGCACTGTAAACTTTAGATTTTTTAAAAAATTGCTTGTCATAAAAAAAATAGTAAAATAATTACAATGTTTTTATAGTTTAAATTTAAACTTGTTCTATTAATTACATTGTAAATTATCGTTTTTGGTTATTGTATATATCTCCTTTGCTAAGTTATCCTTCTGTCATACTTGACTACAATCTATCCTAAACCATATAGTTTAATTAAAGAAAGGCCCAGTTCTAATTCTTTGTTGTAAATCAAATATTTTGGTGAGTATAAAGCGGGGTTGTCCAACCTGTTTGGGTAGCGGGCCACTTAAAGAATTTTCACGGATCTTGCGGGCCAGCGGTTTCCTAAAAAAAGAGAAAAAAGACTAACTTACGCTTAACAGCATCACCCCAATAGTTTTTTCCAGTTATTTGTTTGTGCACGTGCAATATAGAAGGAGGTCACCTACTGTCCATTCGCGAGAAGTTGGAGACAAGGTTCCGTTAGCTGAAATAGCAGACGGAATCTGAACGTCAATTTCTCGCGAATGGGCAGCATGCTGTCCTCAAAAAAATTTTTTTTTTCTGAAAAAAATCTAAAATTTTTGTTTGGGATTTTTTTTAATTTTAAACAGTTGTAAGCCGACCGGATTGTGGTCCGCGGGCCGCGTGTTGGTCAACCCTGGTATATAAGAATATATAGAAATGTATATAAATATATAAAGGAAGGCAAGTAATATAACAACATTTACCTAAACTATTTAATAGTCCAAAACTAAAACTTTTCCTGGTGAGGGCCCCGAAACCCGCCCCCACCCCCCGTAATAACATCCTAGATCCGCCATTGCTCTGTGCGAATAATAAGCTTTATGTTTGAAAGCGTAAACTTTGCCAAAGCTATGCTAAGCGCATATATGGATTTTAAATGAACTTTACTCTATGCTGCTAATCAGCAATTTTAAAAGATGTCCTGCTCGCAAATGAGTAGTATTTTATTATTTCTGAATGATGTCATTCCAACTTCAAAATAGCGTCGTAATACTTTCCACCAAATTATTTCTGATAATTCGCTGGTTTTAACTGAAACAACTACGCATGATGTTCCACTACAAAGGCATAAATGGCGTCACAACCGAAGCAGCCCTCATGCTAAAGGTGAATTGATAATCTTCATACACCACCCTCAGGTTGGTCATACATCCAGCAATGAAATCGTCAGATTAGAGACTTGCTAACCCCAGTCTATAGGTTATTTATTTATTAGGAACAATAGAGAACTAAGAAAAAATATATTATTTGTAATACAAATATGAATATAGTAAACCTCTGACTAGCGGTCACCTCAGGACTTGAGTATATTTGCCCATATAATTATACACAATAGATTGCTAATAGATAGCTAGATCATAGCAATTAGAAATGTGTCCGTTGAATAGAGATGTCCGTTAAGGAGGTTATATATAAGGGGCCTTAAATGTTACCCAAATCGGGCCCCGCACCTAGTGGCGTAACGAAAGATCTCGGGGCCCCTGCAGTAATTTTTTGGAGCCCCCTTTTTACGAAAATTAATTTGTATATGCATATACGAAAAAAAATGTATATATATATATGTATACACTCTATAACAAAAATTTGACGCAAAAAGAAGAAGTTATCTGATTGCGATAAAAATTGGTGGACGTAAAGAACATGCATAGAAAACGAAAGATTAAAATTTCAGAACAATTGAATGATTTATTGCAGAGTTTGACCGTTACAAAAGGAGGAAGTCAATAAGGCGTTGGTCCACCTCTGGCCTGGATGCAAGCTGTCACCCGGCGTGGCATAGACTGATAAAGATCCCGGATGGTGTCCTGCGGAATTTCTTGCCAAATTGTCACCAACTATCGGGCTAAATCGTCAACATTCCTGGATGGTTGCAATCGCCTTCCCATAGGGTCCCAAATGTGCTCTATAGGAGAGAGATCAGGAGACCTAGCTTGCCAAGGAAGTGTTGGGAAAGCTTGAAGACAATTCATAGCAACACGTGACGTGTGCGGCCGGGCATTGTCTTATTGAAACGTAAGTCCAGGGTGTCGCAAAAGGAACGGTAACACAACCGATCGTAGAATGTCGTCTACGTACCGCTGTGCTGTAAGTGTGCCAGAAATGACCACCAAAGGGGTCCGGCTATCAAAGGAGATGGGAACTGAGATCAGCGCAGTTCCAAGTTGATCGAGTCCGGCACCACTGTAATCGGACTTGACGGTGTAAAGGCATGAGAAGTAAGCGGCGTAACTGTCGGCGCGAGCGTAAATTCCGCACTCTATCTTCTGCAGAGGGTCATGCTGGACACATGTGTGCGGTCCACACTTTTGATAGTTGATAACGATGAATCCGGTGCTGTGACAGCTGTTCTGACAATCGCTCTGTCTTCCCGTTCTGTTGTGGCCTTAGGTCGACCGCTGCCTTCCCGACTCTGACATCTGCCGTTGTTAATCCACTCTTGCCAGCACCGTCCAATCGCCGCATCGCTTCGACCGACATGTCCAGCGATTCTTCGATTCGCCCAACCAACCTCTTTCAATCCGATAGCATGACCTCTTTCAAACTCTGACATATGCTCGTAATGAGCACGAATCTTTCGGCGAGGCATTGTTACAGTCGACGTAAGATATCCACAGTCAAAATGCAACAGAAATTTTGACCACATATTGAGAATCGCTCCTTATATACACCTGCTGAATGCGCAGTTCCGATGCGTTGAAGTTCGGTTAAAATGTCTTTGCATACGAAATTTCATTACAATCGGACAACTCTTTCTTGGTGCATCGATTTTTTTGTTATAGAGTGTATATATGTAATAGTGTTGTGTCTTCTATAAGAAATTAACCAGCGATGCATTCCAATATTTTAAACAGAACACATATCGATTAGTCACCGTTTCGTGAGGTAAGATTCGGGCACAAAGCGTATACTATAGCTTCAAAACTCGTCCAGACTTCATAATTTTCGGATGTTGAGTTCAATTTTAAAGGCAATGAAAACAGCTAAAGTAAATATGCGTAATGAGTTTGCCACAGTTTGAAACCGTTCATTTTATTTTATATTTTACCTAAATATTAAAAAAAATATCTTTATTAACTAAATAATTTATTATCTTTTGACATAAATTTTCAAATAAACGACCACAAAAGGGGGCCCTTTTTTCCTGGGGGCCCCCGCCTTGGGGGCGAGTTGCGGGGTTATCAGTGCGCCACTGCCCGCATCAGGTACAGCCGGGCCTAAGCCAAGCTTCAGGAACATTATTATTATTATTATTATTATTAATCGGTATGGAACAAGTTCCATACAAGTAAATAAAGGGCCATCCAAGACTCGTTTGCTAGGAGTAACCTATAAAGATGAGTTCAAACTCATTTTTTAAAGCCCGAATCCGTCCGAGCCCAAGCCCGTTTCAGACTCAGGCTCGCACTTTCGAGCTGAGCCCATCTCATATCTAGTGGCCGAGATACAAGGAGTGGTCGTTCAAAAAAACTTTCTATGTAATAGATAAAAATATCTGTTCTAAAACACTGTCGTTTGGAAGAGGTGGGTATACTCAGGGCTGCCCTGGAAAAAATTATTAAGAGTGTGCAGTGCTGTCTTAATTAACGAGTATTGTAATTCCTGAGTTGTTGAACTTGGTGACGTCTCCGCGCAGGGCTGACTGACTGGTATTTGACTGGTCGTCTGTAGTCCGTCCAAGGTGGCAGTTGACACCAGTGGCATAGCACGGGGGGGGGTGCAACCGGGACGATAGCCCCGGGAACGAAATTTCAATACTGGACTGGTGAAAGAGAGTGCTAACGGGTTTTAGTGGTGTGGGCTCAATACTTAACTACCCCTAGCCCTGGCAACATACGCTACGCCGCTGGTTTCCACTTTCATCAGTTTTTCATTCCTCACCTAGCCGTACGCAGGATATTATTTTGAGGCTTGGGGGTTCAAGGGGTTTTCCTCATTTCCTCATTTGTTTCCATTCAAGTTCATAAATGACTAGGAAAAAAAAGGCTGAACTTGGTTGAAAATGGCCCAAAAACCAGCAAATACAAAAACTTTCTTGAGACCTTGAGAGTATGCGGTGCGTACCCTGTATTTTTCAAAATTTCTTCAGAGAATGCGGCACACACAGCGCGTACCCTTTGGGGACAGCCCTGAGCATACTAGGAATGGTTCCATGCCTAGCAGAATATAAAAACGTTAAAAATTCCATTAAAAAATTCCATCAAGAAAGAAAACATTTCACACATCATACAGAATGCGTGAGGCGTTAAAGGAATTTCATTCAATATCCTAAAATTACATAACGTCACAATATTTTCTAACTCATCTTCAATAAAAACGTTTCAATAAAATTGTTGAAAACGTTAAAATTTGTCCAGAGAAATCAGAGAGTGTACGTGAGGGCACTTAAAATGTCACATGTAAGGGTCATATCGGGTATTCGAAGACCCATTCTTTTTCTGGGCTACTAATAGGGCTACGACTACGATATTCCGTATTTAAAGAATGTACGTAATGTTCTAATATATATAGTAGTGGCATATCTTATATCCAATGCCTGGACTCTCTCACCCCCATCCCCGAATGATTTTTTTTTAAAAAAATTGCTATTCAGTTTACAAAAAATAGAAGTGCGATAGCCTGTTTTATGTGTAGTACATAATATTGCTAATATAACATAAAATAATTATGTGAATTAGGACTTTAAAATTTTAAATACTAATGTAAAATCACTGAACTCATATAACTCTAGACTCACTAAACTCATGTAATATCACTTCATTGAGTTCGAAGTCAAGCTACAAAAAGACGCTTACAGACTCAACTGCTCATACCATACATCACCATAATTGGAACAATTATATAGCGAACAAGAACTGCTCACTATAATTGGGGACACTGGAAACATAACATCAGAGTTTACGTAGTCCTTAAAAAGTTAGGATTCCATAGAAAACGTTGTGACGCAACATCATCCTTGATGTCCTTGCGCCATAACCCCCCCCCACACACACACACACACGCACGCACCAAAAAAATATATCACAGGCTAACAATAAAACCAAGTGTATGGAATTAAATCAGAATGTATTTTATTAAGAACCAACAGATGGCGCCACTAAATTACAGGAAAAAATGAAGTCTTTCAGTTTTAAGAATTATAATCGTAGTTCCAGGACCGTGCTTAATCTGTTGTCTGCCCTGGACGAAAAAATTTTTGCGGCCTCAAAAATATTTTAACGTAACACCACGATAAAAAGGCATAAAAAGGCTGAGCAAGGTTTAGCACATGCCCGTACACAGGGTCATTGGTAGATCGAGCGAGGGGCGGAGGGGACGACCTCTCCCCTCGTCAGAGTTAAATAGGAAAAAATAAAGACGATGAAGAATATGTTATGTGTTTGTTACGACTGTAATAAACAAAAGTCTTACACTGGAGTCTAAATTCTCCAAGTCTTCGATAAATGACAACAAAATATTTTTACACGAATTTACGAGCTTTTCACTATCTAAACTACGTTTTCAGTAAGTGTTGCGTTCGTTGAAGTGCCTTCAAACTTGCATTTGAACGCAGATGACAAAAGAGAAAATGTTAATACACACCCACAAAATTATTCGTATTAATGTAAATAAAGTGAGTGACAGATTTTCAAAGAAACCAAGATGGCTTGATTTCGCACTTAACTTACTAAACTAGACAATAATTTTCAACACTTATGTACAAATATAATAAAAATAAGTAAC
>QLNU02010145.1:0-35086 GCA_006491805.2 Dysdera silvatica
CCCCACACACACACACACCGTTGGGACTGAACCCGAATCAATAGCATGCTAAGTGAATGCTTTACTACTGCGCTATAGAGATGAGTTCGGGCTCAATTTTCGAAGCCCGAGCCCGAAACTTCAGTATAGTAAAGTTAGTTTTCGGTTTCAATTACACGCATTCATGAGTGCGCACCGCCGGAGCCCGGAAAATAATATGAAATATAGAGCCCGTGCCCGTATCAACTCTACTGCGCTATCGTTGGTCCAAATCCACTTTTCGTCACGAGAGGAAAAAATGACCCATTGCAGTATGAAGGTGGAAGCGGAGTTGAAATATTTTTGCGAAAATAGGTAAAAGGATGGAATCTCATATGAAATTATATCAGAACAGATAAATTCTTCTAAACTACGGTAATCATTTAGAAAATTCTAATTTAATTACTTTCATTGCCAAGCTGAAAAAAATTAAAAAATATACTTTTTTTCACATGTTCTTAGAGGATTAGTAATAACGAACGTGTGCTTTATTATTTCTAAAGATTAAAAAAAAGAAAAAAAAAATCCTTGTATTTGAAAGCGAAATTTGGAAAGAAAGCGAATATTTCCCCCCACCCCACCCCCAATTATAATGGCGGCGTACCCGTGAGCATAAATACGTAGGTGTATACGTAGATATCAGAGGCATAGCAAATCAAAAATCATGGGGGAGGGGTTTAACCCCCACCCCCTGATTGCTCAATTTTTTTTCTTTTCATGAAAATCGCTTCAAAAACAGCACATTTCTTTTTATTACATATTTCAAATCTACATATAATTGAGAGTGGATATGTGGCACATTTTTGTAACCAAATATAATGAGTGATGAAAGATGGAAAAAATGCATACCCGCTGAAATCGCGGGATAAGAAAACTTTGTTACTTTCATGTTGCCAGTGGAAATCGCGGGTTAAGCAGTTAGAGGGTTAATCAGCTTTAAAAAAGATGAAGTGATTCGTTGTTAAGGAGAACGACGTAATTTATTATCCAAAAGGGGTGGAGCTTGAGTCCTTCGAGCCCTCCCTTTCCTGCGCCAGTGGTAGGTAGGGAAGTATATATTGAATAGCTTGTCATATATTTTATGCATACGTAAACATGATAAAATGCGTCAAAATAAGGTATTTTCGCATTAAAATTCAGACCACTGATTTTATTTTCAAGTTGTGATTTTATAACAACGGGGCAGCGTGACTTCAAGACTAGGCCATCTCCAATTGTTCACCATCCCCTCCCCTCATCGAATAATAAATTTACTATCCATGCATGTATTAACATAATCATCATCATCATCACCATCACATGTATATACAGGGTGTCCCAACACCAGGGTTGCAAACATCGAGGAGGGATAGGGTACACCTAGACGAACAATATTTGTCATAGAACCTAGGGTCGCAAACCACTCACAGTGCCAATTCTAAAACCGTCCAGCATGCACAAATAGTGACAACCAGGACATGAGAAGCGCAAAATGCGATGTCCTAATCATCTATGCACTTGAGCAACTGACCTGAATTGTATCTGGCGATTTTCATGAACTGGTTGTAAATATTTGTGCATGCTTGACGGTTTTAAAACTGGCCCTATGAGTAGTTTGTGACCCAAGGTTCTATGACAAATATTGTTCGCCTAGGTGTACCCTACCCCCCTAAATGTTTGCAACCATGGTGCTGAGACACCTTGTATTTCTACAAGAGAATTGTAACTTTTTTATTCGTAGCCGGAGGAGATGGGTGATGAACTGTTGGAGATGGTCCATATTTGAAGCCACACTACGTCACTGTTTTAGAACTTCCACTTTTTCAAGAAACAAAAACGGAATAAAACTGGATATCAAACAATATGGATGTACGTTCTGTGAGTCTAACATCCCACGACTACAACTGAAGTCATTTGGAACAAAATCGACGGCTTAACGTATCAACATTTACATACAATAAAGCTTATGTGCAATCGAGCCGAGCTCAAAAGCCATGGTTATAATCATTTGGGCCACCGGGGTGCTCGTCAATTTTATGAATAGAGGGTTCCTTTATTACCCGAAATATATGAATATTAAAACTGAGAGGCAGCAAAGCCAAACTTTCAATTAAAATTGCATGTTCTAGAACGAACATAAAGAAAGAAGGAATATTAACCTCATAACGGTTTTTCCTATGTATTTAGTTCCAAATACACACAACACTCGTTTAAAATGGAGGCTATGTTTCTATGAAGCAGAGCGGATCTAACAAGGAAACCTCCCGAGAGCTCACACGCCAAATTTAACGAATTTAATCCAGCTTAATATACCCACCATAAAAACCTTAATGCCTGAAAATTAGCAGCTATCTCCTCCTAGAAATCGAGAAATTAAATAGCGCCAATTGCAACCCTTTTGGCAATGCGTGGCGAGTTATCTCGTTGATCGAAAAGGGTTTAAAATGGGAGCGCGAGGACTATTCTGAAAGTTTAGAATACGTTCAGTAATAGTCCAACAAGTGCGTTGTTTTTGTTAGATTTAAACATATTAGATTTTGAAGTAGCTGCAAAGGTGTTTTTTTTTTTCAATTCGTTAAGTGAAGTTCTATATTCTTTTATTTTTGAAAGTCACAGCAGAAAACATTTTACTTTAATTATTATAATCATTTTGCTAGTTGCAATTCAATTTGAGCATAAGAGACGCATTTATTTTTATTTTGTAAATTCTGTCACAAAGTATCGCTTGTATTCTATTTATCTGTGTGAGGATAACATGAAACAGACTATACGTAAATATATTTAATGTTGTTTGGACATTTTTGAGGAATTTATGGAAGAAATTAGAAGGCGCCAAATGGCGATAAAGTCTTCCTTTTGTCAACCCAAACTCATTTTTTATTAATTATTTTTAGCGTTAATCTGAGGAGATAGCCGTTAATTTTCACATATTAGATTTCTTATGGTGTGTACTTATGACTGAATTAAATTCATTAGATTCGGCGTGTGAGCACCGGGGAGATTTCCTTGTGAGTTATATGGGGTTATTATAACATTATGTAAATGGATATACGTATGTCTGAGGTAAAAAAAGAAAAAAGCAACCTAATATGTAGTATTTTATGTATACAATAATTCGTGTGAATTAGAAACACAGAATAATGAACAGTAATAAACCTTAAGGAGCAATTTCTCATAAAAAAAAAATTGCTCTAACCGCTGATTTAGTCAAGTTCAAAGAGACGCTGACATCAACTTAACGCGCAGACTTCGAAACGCCGTTTCACTTCGAATGCTAAATCATTCATGCTAATGCTTTTCTTACACATCTTAGATTCACTACTCGCACTGAAAATCTCAAACTGTTTTCCGGACATTACACATGTAACATTACATATGTATGGACATTACATATGTAAAAGAATGTTGTGAAACAGTTGAGGCAGAGTGTAAACTTGAAGTGTACTGATGATCATTACCAATCATAGGCGTAGCCAGAAAGTTCGTAAGGGGGGGGTTATAGGTTCAACGAGGGAGGTTACAGAGCTACAACTCATATATTCCTATGTTAAATATACAAAATTTCATTGCAGTGGGCTTATAACCCCCAAAACCACCCCCTAGCTACGCCTATGTTATCAATGAAGAATCGCATAAAGGTAATTAAGTATAATTGTTACAATGAATTTTATTGCATACCGCTAGAGCAGTAGTGGCCGACCTGTTTTTGGCAAGTACTGCTTTTAGGCCTTTGTATCGTCGAAATACCAGTCAAGTCATTCTTCGCCTAACTAATTAGGCACCATATAATATGTTTTCTAAAAAAATATTAGGTTTCCGCGTGCACACAACATACACCTCTGCATGCCACTAAGCGACAGGCGTACCACGGGTTGGCCACCAATGTGCTATAGAGCAAAACATAGATGCTAACTGTATGCGATTAACTACTGAATGGAATTTGGTTAATGGACTACACAAAATCTGTATTGACACTATATCTAAGAGAACATTTTCTACGACTTTGATTCAAAAATCTATAGTCAGTGCTAAATTTTGAAACCCCAGGCTTGATCTTAAAGTGAGCAGATGCTTTTCTTTTTCTTTCTTCTTTAACACATGACCCTGTTAATATGAAAGATTCCAAGTTTCGTTCTTTCCTAGCACTGCGATATTTGGGGATGCATGTAATTTTATAAAAAAAAATCTTTTCCGCCGTATAAATTTTGTTTAAATTTTTGTTATTTTTATATTTTACGGTGCATGATATTTGCCGCAAACTAATGTGTGAATGTTAATAATTAGTTGTGAATCGTTTAGAGGGTGTGCAGAATACTCTCATCGGCTGATACAATGTTTAATTAACGCAGTATGACTTTCGCTGTCCTCGCACCCTAAAATTCAACTATTCGAGATTTACTATAATAGTCGCCGTTCTTGAGAGGATTTTATGTGTTATGCATTTTTTCCCCTATGTATTCTTGTTGAATAATAAAACTTCAACTCAAATAAAGTAAAACTAGCATAATGCATAAATAATTGTAACGAATATAGAATACATACAAATAAAATAAAAATAAATTGAACATAATTTTAAAGCAGAGATACAACAAATTAGCGTTATAAGAGGAGAGCGTCATACTGGCGGAAGTTAAGTGTATAGGCAAAGTTGTGAAAGAAATTATAATTTTCTTTGATTTATTTATTTTATTTATTTTTTGCCTTTCTTACCTTTATTCATTTTCCTCCTTCACTTTTATTTTACACTTTTCACTCACTGCTACTTCCATTTCAAATGGGTACTTTTCCCATTATTAAAAATGGATGAGAAACGAAAAGTAGTGAAGTAAAATTGTAAAAAAGGGGATGTCTTTTCTACATGACCCGTGCGAACATACAAACCTGTCTAATCATTTATAGTAACTAAAAATGCGAACTCTTTTTTTTAATCCGAAAAAAGAAATAGTTGAGGAATAATTATGAGGATGGATGAATAACGTTAAAAGGAATTGAGCAAAGCTCAAAAGGAACTAAACAAGCTTCACACAGCCCCCAAAAGGTTTGAACAATACAGAAACTTCGAATCCAAGTGTGGGCGACATCTTAAATAACGAAATTGTTCAATCCCGGAAATGAAATGAAAAGGAAGGAAAGGAAAGCAAATTTATAAAGATGGTTTACTTCTACACCGTTTAATACCGCTTTCTTCAGATACATTTCTAATTAATGTATATCAGCACCGCAATCTTTCTCCCATTTTACTTCTTTATTAATAAATTTGTTCGGTTTAACAATTCTGGAATTTTTGTGGCGTAATTTACACTAAATTTCTAAGCTTAGCTTCAGAATGGTACTAGGGAATCACCTTACACATGTATTTGGAAGCCGTAAAAGAAGTAAATTGTTTTAAACTTAAGTAAATACATTTTTTCTATCAATTCGTGTTCCAGTTTTAATTTCTTAAGCAACAGCGATTCAGATCACTCAGGAAATTGCATGTGCTCGTTTGGCAGGATCTTACCTGTCCTTGCGCCACATTCACCAAAGTTAGCGTCAAGTGAAGTAGGGCCAAATAAAGATTTTAAGTTTGAAAAGTCAATAGTGTATTATATAGTGATTATTAATTTAGTTGTTATTAAAGTATTACGTGATGGTGAATTCAAAATCATTTTAGTTCCATTCTATTATCATCATATTCCTCGGCGTTTGTGCTATAACATTATAAAAAGAAAGAATCGGCATTTTTTCGATTTCACCCTTACTATTCTTAACGCCTCAATTGTATGAAATTTGATGTTCCCTATCCTCCCCCATACACACACATACTAAAGAATATATGATTTTCACAAGCATTATTTTGCTGTACGCAAATTCAAAGCCAAAACACTACCCGAGATATTCGACGAAAAAAAATCACTACGCCCACCAGTGTTAGTTATTTTAACCCGCGAGCAGACGCGCGGGGTGTTTCACACCCCACAACTTACAATTTTGAAAAAGAACCGCCCACCCTTGCTTCTGAAACTGGCCAAACTCTTTCCTGTTGTCTTCCAAGTCACAATCTTTTGGGGTAGGGTGACAAAGTGAAAATTCCAGTTACTGTTCCCCGTAAAATTGGACATTTTTTATGAAATAATGCTATATAATTAGATGGGGTGCAAATCACCCCGCGCGCGTTCCTCTAATCGGCGCGCCTGCCTGCGTGTTAAACATATTGGTGTCTGGCAGTTCTATACTGTCATTTGAAGACAAAATTTTGTCGGTCGTTTCTCCATGGCGACATTACGTAGGCGATTAATATCACCCTACGACACGTTTACATACGACCAAGCTTATTCTGGAGTCGAATCCAAACCCATCGAATCAGAAAACGGTGATTATACCTACTGTTCGTTCACGAAAAGAAGTCCAATGGAATAGTTAGAAATAACGGGAGGTGACGTTACAAACGGACTATCCCATTACAGAAGAGGAGGACTCACATTTCAGACCTTGATTTTGGCGCCGACAAACGTTCACTAAAAACAAGTTCTGAAATTGGAGTCATCCTCTGCTGTATAAACTAGCCCGTTTGTGATCTCACCTCCCGTTATTTCTAACTGTTCCATCGGACTTCTTTTCGTGAACGAACAGTACTGTGCGTTCGCGCTCAGTTGGCGCGTGCTACCGTTAGCAGACGTGCGAAAAACCAGTTCCTCCAAGACGGCCTTCCCTAAACTGCAATGGACTAACCCGTCTGCTAACGGTATCACGCGCCAACTGAGCGCGAACGCAAAATACTGGACCACCGTAACGCTTGACAAAAAATATAAATTTTTTATCCACAGAAGAGTACCAAAAATTAGATTATAAAATTTACTATCTATATTTGTTAAACAGATTAGGTAAAATCCTTCAATGTCCCTTCACATAACCTCATATCTAACATAGGCAAATGCCCTATTGAAATACATTGGCTAAAGGAGTATTGTCTATGTTGTATGCCTTATGAAACAATACAAGTTTTAAGACATCCGCACAAGCTAAAAATAAAGCCTCCCAATACGAGACTAAACAAAAGGACACAAAGTTTAGTTTTCATTGAAATTATCCTTTGTTCCCATTTTCAAACAAGAATTTGTTATCTAAAGCGAAGAGTTTTCCTTTCTTTACAATCTCTTTATCATTCCACATTGTAATTACTTTTGTATGAAAATCCCTTTGGAACTTTCCACAACTCTAAATAACTGACATCAACAATATATATATACTGTCATCATGAAATCTTCTTTCCATTAAGATTCAAAACTTAAAATATCGGTGAAAAAAAAAATCCAGTTGTCATAATTTCTGAAGATAAGTGTAGAGTATCTATAAAACTTATTCAATTTCTTCACCTTCAATTGAGCTTTGCTATTTTCTACGTGGGGATTCGACCAACAATTTATTTTTAAGAATTCGAAAAAGAAACTATTTTTAGAGAATTTAAAGTGTTTAAATAATTAATATGCATATGCTTTAGAATATATAATGATATAGAGGCATTCGTTTTATTGCGCCTCACAGATACTACTATTTTTTTAAAAAAATTAAAGGTTTATGTGCGTGCGTTGCATCTCCGCTTCAAGCAAGTCTTTCGGCGCCATTTTGTCAACAATTCTTTGGGGCTCTGATAGGATAGTTAGCATTTTTTTTCAATAAAGTATTTTTTTTATTAAAATATGTGCATTAATTTCTTGGGACATAGTAGGCTACCAGGGATTTCTTGCAAATAATCAAATGACAGCTCTTTCATGTCTTCCATATTCTCTCGTATGTCCCCTCCATGTTCTCTTGTATGTCCCCTCCATGTTCTCTTGTATGTCCTACTCCATGGTCTCTTGAATGTCCCCTCCACGTTCTCTTGTATGTCCCCTCCACGTTCTCTTGAATGTCCCCTCCATGTTCTCTTGTATGTCCCCTCCATATTCTCTTGTATGTCCCCTCCATGTTCTCTTGTATGTCCCCCATTTCTTCTTGTTTCCGTTAACGCTAACCTGAAGGCGGGATAAAGTCTTGCAGCTATTCGTAAGGCCGCGACGGATGAGCTAAAAAGCATACTACAGGAAGCTTTCTTAGCAAGGGCGGGTCCAGAGATCTTTCAATGAGGAGGGGTAGGGTGCGATTTGTTTCAGGTTCCTATTTTTAGCCAAGTGTCCAGTACTTTTCATTTCATTTTTCAGGATATAATCCCGACTCGGGGATGGGGAGGTGGGGGGGGCGTTCACCCCATCGCTCCACCATTGGATCCGCCAGTGTTTCTTAGACTGCTACTAAATAATTCAGAAATGTTGACAGTAATAGATCAATCTCCAAGGCTACTTTGAAGGAAACAAAAACCATTAGTTGAAGTTAAATAATTTATTTCTTATAATGGCTATAGTCCTATAACATTTATGATAACGGTAGTATTTTCCCATTTTATGCTTCTTAAAAAACGTAGGTAAGCGACTACACGAACTAATAATATATAAGTTAAGAATATGCGTTTCTTTATACTGTTTTACCTAATATGTAGCTAACAACACTTGCATACAGGGCTTTTCAGAGAAAATGAGGGGCCCGGGGCAACTTACATTTTAGAGGTCCTTCAAAATTGACATACATACACGTATAACATATATTGGGTTACCAAGTTGAGGCCCTTAATATTGCGAGGTCCGGGATAGCAGCCCCTTTTGATAAAAAAAAAATGGTTAATAATATATGGAGTTGTAGCTCTGTAACCTTCATTATACGCCTACAACCCCCCTCTTTATGAACTTTCTGCGTACGCCTATGGTTAGCAATAAGGTATCTGTAAGGTTTCATAGTTCCAGGAGTTCATAGGGATAAAGAACTCCTGTTATGGGATCCGCGAATTAAAAAAGCAGAGTAGAGAGCGAATTAATAAAACAGAGTTTATATAAATATCCTTTGCCTAAAGTTTTTGTTTTGTTTTGTTTTTTAGTCTACGATAAAAACAATTGTGTATTAATTTATTCAAGTAGGGAAATATAAATATTTGTCACAAATTTAATACAGTTAGATTTTTGCATGAACAGTTATACTTGACTGCATGAGATGATAAGGTATGAGTAAGGCATCATAAGTTAAGTACGAACTGAATTATGTGTGTAGTTAAAACGTAGCTCTTGATTAACAAGGAAACGTAAATTACGGATATACTCGCCATTGCCTTTTTGCTCTCCGACACACATACATTTATTTATGTATTTATTTATTTATTTTTAAAGAAATAATCATTTTTATTACTGCCTTACGTCCATTTATATTGCAACACGTGTCAGCACCTACTTCATAACATACCCCCGTAGGTGGAAACAGCCAGGCCCACGCTAGAAATAACGCTTTTAGTTTACAGTATAGATGTGTCGGATTAAGGTGTCATTGGCCCCTAGACAATTTTTTTTCAGGACCCATTGTAATATAAATCAAGTATGTGTAATTACTGTAGGACCCGTATATAACGAGGGTCTCGGGACCAATGAAAATACTCGCTATATTCGATCGCTCCCTAAATGAGTTCTGGAATTTAAATTTTAAACTTTGAAAATAAAGTTGGTACAGGTAACATATTTACATGCAACGTACATATAAAAAACTTTAAATTCGCGGAAAATGTTGCGGAAATTCCCGCCGCGATAAAATTACTGCCCTGTTGATAAGGTTCGATTAGCAACGATTTTGAAGTAGCGTTAAGTCTTCGCAGCGCCAGGCCCCTAAACGTATTTCTTGTTTGTCTATGTGATAATCCGGCCCTGAGCCAATGTGGTTGAACACTACAGACTATTTCAATAAGTGTAAATTAATTAAGAATCAATTCCACAATGCTAATTAGTGGACTATTCAGAATTTTTAATTTGGGGAATTTTGAACAAACATTGTACCATTTTTGGTTTGCAAATTGTGACAGGCGTACATTTATTTTACGATTTTTTATGGTAAAATAAGGGTTATAACATGGTTATCCGTGTATCATATATCAGAGTATCATTTTTAGAATACGCCCGATACACACGTTAAAAAGAGACCCCATGCGTGTTTCTTTGCACTGCTTTTCCTCCCAGAAGCTCAGCAATGTAAAATATACAATGTAAATACAAATATCAATCTTAAAATATCATTTGACTAGTAAAGTTTGGCCAAATACAGAGACAATGGAAAGGAATTGCTTAAATCCGGCCCCAAAGTATGCAGGAAAGTTACAATTAAAATAAGCCCACGCTACTTCATGCTGTGCTGATTTTGATGATGAGCGTGTTTAAATGAGACAGCATAAAGTTTGCTGTAATGTCTGGTGTGGGGTCTACTTTCTTGTACTTAGTATCGGAAGAGAAGAAAAAACCGTGCAGGTAAAGTTCAGTACAAGTAGGAGACGAAGGAGGGGTGAAGAGGGAATAGAGGTCTCACCAAAACTGGACAGACCAGGTAAAATTGGCCTTGACCGCCAAGACGCCCACTCCTCTGTTGCTGCCAACCAGGGTCTTTGACTCAGAGGGCAAGCTCTTTTTAATAACAAATCGTCCTTATAACGGACACCGGCTGGGTCCGTTATGGCCTTACATTGCTCCATACTAGGTAAAAACACAAAGGGGACAGAAAAATAGCAACTGGGAAAATAAAATACCCATATTTATGGGTTTGTCTGGTTGTGGTTGTTCTTAATATCTGCACCAGCGTTGGAAGATGGCGAACAATACCTTAAGACTTGGGATGCATTACGAAAAAGTAGCCACTAAAACGCTGAGCCACTCCTTGTGTTTTCGGTTTTGGTTTATTGTTCCTTTCTGGGGCGTTAGCAGGGGAACCTGAAAGGGACAGTCACACACACTATCTCCTGGAAAATACAGTTAACAGTAGATGCAGTGGAAATTATTTTTTTCTCGACATAAGGAATATATTCTATTACTTTCTCTACTTAAAAGAGAGGCATCTCTGGCAGTATAATAAGTGCTTTTAAGTATAATCTGCAAAACGTGGAACATCTGCAGAATATTGATATAATAAAATAGTTAACATGAAGATTTTGTATATAAAAGCAGAACAACGTGGGGAGATGGCGTATGTTCCGTAGAAGAAATTTGGTAAGTCTTTTACTCGTCCAAAAAATGTTCTATTTTTCAATAACCTAGCCTTAAATTTTAACGAATAAAGTAAACAAATCTTGAAAAATAAAATGCACAAAATTATGCATATGATAATGCACATTCTCTGTCACCTCAAAGAGAGATAAGGAGGAACAAGACCGTAGCCAGGTTTTAATTTCTGGGGGGAGGGTCAAAAATTGTCAGCATGTCTCAATACACTCACAGCATGAAGGCCGCAGCTAAGGCTCATTAAAAATTTAGTTTTGGAGGGCAGCGGTCCCAGATACCCCCCCTCTGGATACGAGCATGAGGGGGAGGAACAACGAAAATAGCTCCTAGTATTCAATGTGTCTTGTAACACTTGAAAAGAGTCACCTTTATCTTCATGTAACAACATAAAAAAAAAAATACTTCGCAAATTCAAACGGAAATTTTACGTCAGATATGCATTTCATAAAGCCATTGCTTTATCTTTAGGGAATGTTCAAGTATTACGTAAGCACCTTTGGGGGAGTGAGGGGTTGCCGTTTGTCTTATTTTCCTATGTTAGCCAATGTTAATTTTTGCTTAATAAGGGTGGGGGTTGAAATGGCAAAATATTGCTTACGTAATACTTGAACTCTCCTTTAATGTTTAATTGCAATTTTAATAAAATAGTTGAGAAATCTGAAAGAATGTAATTAAATCTTTACTATTACTATGATGTGGGGGAAAATTAAGTTTCGATAGTGTTTCTATAAGTATTTTATATCAGTTTGAGCCCTGTCTATATAAAATAAAGATTGGTCTTAATCATTTTAACTATAAATTAATTACGTGAGGTCTTTCAATCACATAAAGTCATACCGATACGAAGCGTACGAACTATTTACTATATATAAAGGCCAAAAGCGAAATTTCAAACCGGCTTCATGAGCCAAAGAACAATTTAATCCGTCAAATAATGAACATCACTATAACTACAGTCCCTTTAAAAAATTTATCGAAAATTAAACTCAATAAATTCTGCATTTTTATCCCCCCATGCAATTCCCTAGATTTTTCTTAAATAATAGTTAAGTTGAGATTTCGTGGCTAGATATGTATTAAGAAGAAAATTCCGTAAGATACGAAGTTTGAGAACCGCTGGCCTAGAAGTTTTATTTTTATGATAGCATTTTAGACCGTAGCTTTCATATCCATTCCTTACATTCCATTAGTTGATAAGCGCTTTAATTAGTTAATAAAGGAGTTGAGAAAAGCTGTCATGTTTCATAGATATCAGTGGAGATGGATGAGTGCGTGTGTGTGTATATTAGACTGTACTGGACCAAAAGACCAAAATCGTGTAAGCTTTTTTCAGAATCGTACGGTTTAATATTGTAGAGGACGTCAAAGAACCTAGACAGCAGCTTTATTATTCAAGAAATATGCAAAGCAAAAGTGGTCAGAGCATGCGCCGTTTTGTCACATATTTCATGTGGGACTGACTGACGTGTGCAGCATTTGGCGATTTTGTTGCAGGATCGATTTCGTTGGGATTGAGCTGAAATGTTACTCAGACATAGTTCAGTACATGCTCTTTCCATTGGTATAAACTTCAAGTTAATCCGATAAATGTAAGTTGATATAATCATCATCAAAAATTATTAATAATGAAATAAATTTGATTAAATATATTTTTCAGGAATTTTATTTCAAATCACAATTTTTATACAAATGATTTTAACAAATAGGGGCCATAGGAAGCAAGTGATTTCAACTCAACAAGTGGACTGTATGATAATGAATCAACTGATGAAAAAGCTAGGACATTTTCTTCTACTTTACATAATCATGTCTATTTTTTTAAATAAAAAATGGCTAAATTTTCGTTAATTTCTCTACCTCTATTTGTTACGTAATTAATACGTTATTACTAATACATATTTAATACGTTAATCTAAGCCGTTTTTCATAAATCGTTCGCGTTTTACTGCGCAAGGATAGCTAAGGTCATACTGCGTCGTAACCTACAGTTTTCCTAGGAATCCAAACCTCTGTTGTCTAAGGAAACAAACCCCGGACTACGGTGGGCAGAATAACGGTAAACGTACCACTGGAATTAAACCCGGGTTAACAGCACGATAGATGGACGCGTTACCACAACGTCGTTCGGGTGTCTATTTCATGAAGTGAGCGAAATTATTACACTGGCTTGAAGCAAAGAATTGTTTTTATTATAAAATAATTACAAAGCAGTTTACTCATAATCGAACTATATCCGTATATCTTTAATTTCCTTTTCAGTTTATTTCTACGATTATAAAACACTTTTAAAACGTATGCAATTTGCGGTAACACTACGCATTGAAATCAACCATTAAAAGAAAAAAGTAAATGTAGGGTTACCACAATTTAAACAAGCCCGCCAACGTCGACAGCAGTTAACAGACAGGTTCGATATTAGGTATTCATGTCAGAGCTGATTTCATTAACCCAAATTAATATTCATATGTTGTTATTTTTATCGATAACACTTTTTCTTTTCACCCTAATTTCCTAAATTTGGTATAACGTATCTCTGTGTGGTAGTTGAGTCATGTTTTGAGCAACTATAGGGTTAGTGTTCGAGCCTTTTGTTCGACATTGGGGACATGCATATCTGTTGCGACATTTAGACTTTTTACAGCTACCAAAAAGGACGCGATCTGTATTACCTGACGTCATAAGCTTTCCACTGGAACAGTGATGGCGATTGCTAAGCGAAGTAATACAAGAAATAATGATACGATTGACATTTTAATACTAGCAAGAAACACTACCCAATATGTACACGCCGATGGTGTACATATTGGGTACAATAATAATATAATATAATAAATATAAACAATAGTTGAAATAAGTAAACCAATTATTTTAAGCACCCTAACGTTGACGGTTGCCGATGAAATTAGTATCCTTATTCATCATTTTGAAAGTGCTTTCAGCGATAGAAGTTTCTTTACCATCGGCATGTACATATTGGGTAGTGTCCCTTGTAACCATTGAAGTGTATATAAAAAAAGCTAATGATAATATAATGACTGGACGCCATTTAATTTTATATTATAATAAAGCAACTCCCCTTAATAGCGTTATGTGCATTTTAATCAGCTGTTTCAAAATAGTAGAAATTTTGCTTACAACGTTGTACATCACCCACGGGCGTCGTTAGCGGGGGGGGACAGGGGGACCCGTCCCCTAACATTGGTATTAGAGTTCCATGTCCCCCTCCAATTTCAAACAAAATGCCTTCTACTGGTATATTGTCCTTCCCCGCCAATATTTTTATGCCGTCAGCGCCCATGATATCACCCATCTTTCGCCAAAATTCCTTCACTGTAGTCCGGGGTTTGGTTCCCTGGGCCTTAAGAGGTTCGGATTCCTCGGAAAATAGTAGGTCCCGGCGCAGCATGACCACTGTAGTCTTTGAGCCGTAAAACCAAAAAGAAAGCGAAAGCGAAAACCAAAATTCCCTGCTTATAAAAATTGAGAGCAAATCAGAACTCGCCGCTATCAATTAACATCGAACGCGGACATCGTTTAAGAATTAATTAAATAATTCGCACGATATATAATACTTGAACACATACCCGCAATTTAAAATCTTTGAAAATAAACGTGACTTTTTTTCCTCGTCTGTCTGATATCTGTAGTGTCTTCAGGTCTGTATAAATCACAGTTCATTTTTAAGATCTCTCTACAGAGAAATAAGCAGATATCTTCTTTCGAACTGCGAAATTACTTGAAAAAAACGACGGTTAAACAGAAAATATTGGCCCTATAAGCCTACTCATACAAAAGTTTAAAATCTGCTTTTAACTCCGAAACAAAAATTTCCGTTGCCATATGATGGAAGTGTTTTGCAGTGTGAATGCCATCTTATTTATCAACATTAAACTATCACGGTAGAGTTTTGCCGAAGAGTAATTATAAGAGTATAAAAAAAAAGATATTTAGGTATATAAAAAGTAATTGCTTATATTGTAAAATTGCGACATAAGCTAATTAATAAATGAATAATTAGTAAGTTCCCGTAACGTCATCTCCTTCCTACTAAATCAATTCTATTCGCGAATCTTACATCACCAGCAGAGATTGGGGAAACCGCAACTGTTTGTTTGTTTTTTCAATCCTGGTAAAATTCAGAAAGCTGTTGGGTAACAATAAAATCCCTCTGTTGTTGCTGCATAGCTGAACATTTAAAAATGTTATATCCACCTCAACAACAATTTCAGCTATGCGAATTATAGGGCGATGGCAATTATTGTCATACTTGGTTAAAATGGCCTTCTTACTCTCCAATTTGGTTGTTGTCTTAAAAACGTACTTCAAAAGTTAAAAACTCCTACAGTGGACGCGACTCTCTGTTCTTCAAGTAATGACCTTAGCCATTGAAAACCATAGTACGATAGGATGGTCATACAAACTGGTTTTTCAGGAAAGGAGTTTGAAAGATTAAAGCCCTAGTTCTTTTTTTTTTTTTTTTTTAGTGTGGTGTGTTTATAACTTTTACAACTTAGTGAGTAGCCTATTATTCCTTTAATAGGGGACGATATGTTAGCACATACTTCGAAAAACAAAAAGGCGATTACATCTAATATTCGGTCTATCTCCAAGCACAGATATCCGTATGAACTCCATGGTCTACTTGATAGCAAATATTACATGGCGAAGAATACCCATTCCCTTCTCTTCCCCGTTTCCCTTTTCTCTCACAGAGGATATCGATTTTTGATTGCTGTTTCTAAAAAAAATAAGGCTTCTTGTTCGTCTGGAGAAACCATGTGTTACGAAACTTCTTTTGCGAAACCTGCGTTTCTTGCAAACTTATATGGTTTCGCATACTACGACAAACTACCATAATATAGGGAATGTAACTTTATGCGTATACATGCAACACTTGTATAGCGTATACATGTAATATTTGTATGGCGAATACATGCAGTATTTGTATGGCGTATACATGCAATACTTGTATAGCGCATACATGTAATACTTGTATGGCGTATACATGCAATACTTGTATGGCGTAAAAGTGCTGGAGTGACCAACGCAGACAGGATTCAAATGGAAAATAACAAAATTTGTACGTTCAGCTCGGTTTTATAGATGGTTTTGAAACTGTTTCCACATGCTTATGCTTACTGGATTTGAAACCGAACAATACCATAGTTGGCATCTCCGAATTTTCATTGAGACGTATATAGTAAGTGCTTATTATATTTAACAAGATTTCGATTGCAAAGCCTGCGTTAACTTAAGGGCGTTATTACATGCAGGAGCTCTGCAGGTGCATTTTCGAGAGTAGCAATGCGCGTGTAGTATGCCCCTCGTTTAATAGCTCCAAAGCAAGCGAAAAAACTCGATGGAGCTTGGGCGCAAGATATCTAAATCGGTTTGCTATTTAGGTAAAGCTCCGGGTGGATTTACTATTCCGCACATGAGCTTCTTGTCAGCAATCTGTCGTTTAGCCTTGCCACCTGACTACAGACAGGAAAAATTAAGATTATGAGTGTGCGAGAATTCCTGTGCGTAATACCTTCTATCTACACGCACAATACTACATAACGAAAACACACGATGGAAGCTCCTGCGTATAATACCCTCCTATAGGATTTGAAAGCTGTATTTTTGTTTTAATTTTCTACCAGGTTTAGAAACTGCATCGCTAGTTTACAAAATACAGCGAAACTTTTCACTCTTTTTGCACGACTGCTCACCAAACCGGCCACTCCCTTTAATAGCCATGATTCAGAGCTGTAGAATGGCTATTTTCAGCTTCTATTCCAGTACTGTCACTTAAAACGGCCGTTTATAGAGGAACCACGAGAAACCGCTACAAAAGGTCTACACGCGCAGAGATTCTTTGTAAGGGATAATGTTTTAGTTTTTCGTTCCTGATTATGGGCAGCAAAAAGCCTGGTTGAAACAGTTGCTGTGAATCGTTATCCTCCATCGTCCTCATCTACTCCAACTAATCTTGCTTATTCTTAAATTTTGTATTTATGGTGAGTAGTGCTTGTTTGTCAAGCGTATATTTTCATTAAAAACCTACCAAGTCCAAAGTTAAAATTTGTAGGATACTTAAAGACCCCTAAGGACATTGAAACTTGGGCGACGATTGTCAAGGAATGTTCCAAACGAATTACATTTTGAACATAATTAAACAACATAGTGGGACTAATTATTATTAAACTGTATAGAGACCCACGCTGCTTGTTTGTGCTACTTTCTTGAATTGCAATAAACGGAAACGATTAACCATTGCAAGATAAGATGTTTTATATGCGTTCCATAATAATTTAGCTCCAACAACCGGAACATCGTCCAATAAAAATATACGGTAAAATTTTTAGAAATGTAACATAGAAAGAGTCGTACTTGCTTGTGAAACAGCAATTAAAGTTATACCACCTCTTCCCCTATTGCACTGCATGCGTTTTAACACTGTAAAACTGTGGATGCATTTCTTGTTATCGCAAGATACACTCTTGGAGTCTTACGTTGTCGCCTACCTCAGAGATTGCCGATATTTTGGGTATGAATAAAACATGACAATAATGTATAAAGATTGATCAGGACTTAACCACAACTAGTAAAATTTGTATTACTGATCGAAAGGTGACAGACGGCAAGGAGACGAAAGATGAAAGGAGGAAGAAAGTATGAAGAAGGTAAAACATACCATCAACATGAAGATCCGCAAAGTTTCGAGAAGAGCTGCCCCCTACATCAAGTGAAAGAAGGGAGTAAAACATACCATCAGCATAAAGGTCCCCAACATTGCGAAAACTACTGCCCCGTTTTAAAGCGAAGTTGCTTGAAAAAGGGAACAGTAGTTCTCGAAATGTTGCGGATCTTTATACGGATGGTATGTTTGATTATCATCTTATTTTGCCTTTCGCGTTCCAACCAGTGACAAAAATTTTAACTTACGACCTTTCACTACGAGAGCATTCGACATCCAATTGGAAGGTCGCAGGTTCGAACCCTCCTGATTCTCGGGTTCTTTTCTCTCAAATTTATATATTTAATACATATAGGCATAAAAATTATTACTATACTGGCATTTCGATTTTGCTTGTTTTCCACACGGACCAGTATAAAACAATTTCGAAACGAGTTTAATATTATAAATGGCCAAACGATTTATCCACTATTCTAAAGTGTTCAACTTTCTTCTAAAGGCGTGATTTGTATGCTTTTGCAGTTCTTAAGCTGCATTAATCCATCAAGCACAAACAATGGCTTCTCTTGATCATTCCAAACTCTGAAATTAACTTTCGCTTTCAGTATATTGGTAGGAACGTATTATTCCAGTATGTGACCTCGACATTGCTTTCTACATTCAATTGACCACGTTATCAACAACGAATCTTCGATGTTGCTATGCGTTATTGAAAGCAGCGATTTCACCATTTAAGCCTTAATCCACATTTTGATGCGTCAACCGCTTTCACGGGAGAGAGAAAAAAAAATCTCAGAGTGATTACCGCGTTTCAGAAATTTAAAATTACTCCACGGTCAAAGAAAACCGCACCTTGTTCAACCTTGTATGGGAGGCAATTTGGTTTTGGAGTGAAAAGTCGTTTCCTTAAACGATATAATTTCCGTTGTAGTTGTCCATTGTATGCAAATCTGTAATTTTGGTCGGGCAAAGTATTTAATTTATTATATTTAATTGCGTCCGAGCCACACAAGAATAAAGACCGATGCTTTTTCGTCATTAGCATTTGTAAGATACTACAACGGCAGAAAGGTTTGTGGTTCTTAAAGTGGAATCCCCCCTACCTCCTCCGAGACTCGTAATTCAGTAAAAAGAAGGCAAACTCAATAAATAGGTAGGCCATGTGCATTAGCTTTTCGGTTTAGGAAGGTAATTCCACATGGTTTGTGTGCGAGAGGGAGGGGGTTCTGTGCATGCGTTTCCAAAATCACAGCAATTCTGTCCACTTTTTGCAGGAAATTTAATAGTCTTTGCTCTAAGTTACTAGTAGTTAGTTAATTCCTCCTTCCCTATTGATAGTCTTTACCACACTATTCATCGCGAATTAATGGTCTAGTAGCGGGAGAGAAAACTTTTATTAACGGCAGATAGTATAATATTTATGACTACTTTGAATCCGAGAAAATTTCATCGGATGAAAGAATTTAAATAAAGAGCAATGTAAATTTTGACGGTGGAGGGGGTGCAATAGTTCACATAGGGAAAAAACATTGTTTAAATTTGTATTTCAGAAGGACACAAGGCGCTTTGTATTTTAAGAATGATACTGAATTAGCATTGCATTTGAAACACCCTTTAATGGAGTCTGGGTCTGCTTGCAAAACCCCGCACTCCGCGTGATTCCACCAGATGTTAAACTACGCGAGTAGGCCGAAGAAGTCCGCAACAGTCTCAATGCAGCATATGACTAGAGTCAGGACGATAACCTTATCTATCATGCCCATGATGGAGAATAATGCTCAGTGCGCTTGCAGGGCATGCAAGTATGCAGAATTCTGCATCATTGCTCTTTTAGCCAGTTGACCTTCTCCTCAGCATAATTGTGTGATTGTTTGTTTAGAATTTCACGTCCTAAGACTGAATAATGAGTAGAGGCCCTCCAAATTCTTGAATAAAGTATCCTTAATTTCTTGGGTAACGGAGGTAAAAATTCTTGAGTAAATAGGAAAAATTCTGGAGTAAAAAAGAAATATTCGTGGATTCTGAAGGCCATCCGAGTTAAAATGTCAAGCGCATTTTTTACATATCGATACTATAAACACGAAACAATACACAAGGAAATCATATTTAACTTACATAGCTACAATACTAACGATTTATTAATTATAATTAATAGCCAAATGTAATTAAATTCAGCTCTCTAAGCCATACAAAATTTCACTTCTGATTTTCATAATTGTATGCTGTCAGAAGTTCCAAGTTTGTGAAGCTGAGATTTGTCCTGCCGGTCAGTTAAGACACAGCAAATTTTGAAGAAGAACCTTTCACAGTTTGCATTTGAAACTGGAACCCATAGTGCTCTTAGTGCACAATTAACGAAATATTGATGGTCCTCACGCATTGACTTAAGAGCGTCTTCCACCAAAGTATCTGGATTGTTCTTCACAGTTTCTTTCAGTTCCCCTTCGTCACTAGAAACGTCCTTCAATGTCGGTATTTTAGTGAACAGAGTCTTCAGCTTTTCTCCTATTGCTGCCTGTGAGATCACGTTCTGTCTATAGAAAAGATTAGTCATAGGCTCCAGAAACGTGCGAGCAGGATCCCCTTTCATAAGCGATTCCAGCTTCGTGTGCATGTGACTCGTTGTTTTCTTTATTTCCTCCTTTGTCATGCCCCTCAGATTGCCTTCCAGGCTATTCAACTCCTCCTCTACTGTGTTGTTGAAGGATCCCCTAGCAAGCACTTGTAGATGCTTCTTCAAATTACTCAGCTTTGGGTAAACTTCTGCGGCAATTAGTTTGGAATTGGTTTCCAACCTCTCTATCAGTTACTTTACTTTAGTAGTTGTGCTATCGACTTCAGGAAGAGAGCCTGAACATACATCATCTGCATCTCATGATCTCCAAGATTATGGATATGCAAGGATGCACCGCTGAAGAACTCCTTGCCATCAATGGAGCCAAGAAACTCAAAAAGGATATCCCGGTTGTCTGCCAGCCACTCAACTGTTTCCAACAAGGAATACCACCATGTATGGACAGGAATGAGGAACAACCCAGCCTTGGACTTTTGTAGGGAAAATTGGAAAGCATATCGTTTCTTTCTAGCATATAGAAAAGTTTGTTTCACAGAAAGCACAAATTGGTTTGGTTTAGACAAACCATCGTTCAGCACCACGCCAACAAGATTAACTTTATGTGCCCAGAACTATATGTGGACAACATAGTCAGGAAGGAGGAGTGACAACACTGAGAAACAAGAAGTCATATATGAGGCAGAATCGCTAACAAATGCTACAACTTGGTCGAAGTCTACTTCCATTTCCCCTAATACCTCCATGACGGCTCGTGCACAGTTTCGACCAGTTACAGTCTCGAGTGAAGTGACTGCAGCCACAACATGCTGCTTCTTGACCCTGGAGGGCTTCACGGTAGAAAGCAGGATAACATATATTGCCTTCCCAATCTTGTCTCATTAGACATCACTGCAATGTTTTTGTTTTTTAAAGCTGCAATGGTCGCTACTTTCCTAGAATTTTCCAGCCGAGGAAAATATTCTTTTCGGAGAACGTTCCTCCCAGGAAAACCTCCATCACCAACAATATTCTTCTTCACCCAGTCTTTGAAAGCTGAATGGTTGGCCTTCTCCAATGGAATATTTGTGGAAATCATTTCTACGGTTAAGGTGACAAAATCTACTTTGGCAGCCTAATAAAGCCAAAAAACACAGCGCCCATATAAATTCTGCATTTTAATTGCATATGCGTAAAGACATATTAAAATATCATACAGTGAAACCTCGATTTATAATTTATTCATTTTCGGTGGTACCGGAAAAAAATAAATAACTAATTGAATAAAAATCTAATCTTAAGTTATATAAATAAAATATGCACATATTTTACATCCGGGAATTATTAAATATTTTGATTGGTTTTAAAAATCTCTCTCATCGATGTTTATTAAATTGTTTTCGTTTACACCAAACAATGCACCTTCAACGTTTAAAATGTTTTGTTACTCGCTTAGAAGGCAACGTAATACTGTAAATAAAAGCATCATGAACGGGACACTAGGAAAAATAAATAAATAAACAGAGCAAAATTTTTGAAATAACGTACCTGAGCACTTTTCGCATCTTCAACGGTTTCAAATATTGTCGCTTGCGCGTCTTCGCGGATTCCACGTGGTTTCTGGTTGCAATGTGTTTTTTCACACCATCGGTGGTTTCCCATGCAACTCGTTTTTTGCAGAAACTGCACATCAAGTTCCCCGACTTCTTCTTTCCGTCTTGGGAGAATTGTTTTATTCTTTCATTTAAACTCACTTCCGGTTGCATGATGTGATGTTAATGAACAATATTTTATCAACGCAAGTTCGCAGGCCCATAGCTATATGCCTGTTACAAGGGGATCTCTGAAAGTTACGGTGGGGGGGCTCAGAACGGTACAGGGGAAAAATTCGTAATGTTTTGATGTATTTTATTAATATATTTAATAATATTAAATATATAGCAAACGAATGTATTTAACATTAACGAATAAATTTCTTAAAGTAAATTTATAACTGAAAATTTATAAATTTTAGTATACCTCTCAATAATTTCCCTTATCATGGGCGTCGTTTGGGGGGCACGGGGGATCAGTTGCCCCGCCCTAGAATTTGAAATATATATATGCAATATTTTGAATACATTAAAAGGTTAAAGTAATTATTTGCTTCGGGTTAACATTGACCAAAAAAAAAAAAAAAAGTCCCCACCTGTAATTTGCTTTAAAGACACTCTTGTCCCTTATTATTATTACAAAATAGATGGAGACCTCTGTAAAAAACATCATATACACAAGATCAATCATAGAAAGCTATTTTGAGTACATTTTTAACATTAAAGAACAATTTCAATTGTCATGTAAAATTTCATCAAAGTAGAAAATTTAAAATAAAATTCTACTAAAATTTATTTTGAAAAAAAATATTTTCCGGGGGAGGGGGCTGACTATATTTCTAGGGAGGCTCAGCCCCCTCTTGCCCCAGCCTAGCTACAGCTCTGCAAGTTCGGACTACAACTTTCTGGAACTATGCCAACTATCGCTTGGTTGATATTTCCTATCTCACGAACGACCGTGACATCATTTCTTGACATTTTAATTTTTTTAGCGAAAAAAGCAAGAAACGCGTAAAATGGTATGTAAATTTACGATTTACGGAAAATGCTCCTTAAATTTCTCGAATAGAAGTAAAAATTCGCTCATGCGGGCAGATTTACAAAAAATTCGCGAGTAGTTCGCTAGTCAAAACCCGCGTAAATATGTTTCATTTGACTTAAAAGCATGTTTCCCATCATTATCTGAATTTTCGAATTTTTCGCGCATTTCGCGAGTCACGAATTTTGAGGGTCTCTAACAATGAGCCCCTAGAGTTGGCACCGACCTCTTAACATGACTTCCGGACCACAGTACATTTACAAATACTCGAGCTTATTGCAATTCGAGCCTAGTTCAGTAAGTTGAAAAGATGTGGTTGTAGCAGTTCAGTCACTGAAGGAGAGAAAGATTGAGCTCGATGACCTGGCGCGTTATCGTGTTGAAAAGGATCATCATGATTTTTATAAACTGTTTGTATAAAAGAGATGCACGTAATCAGCAAAAGAGGTGTGTTTTTGGTGTTTGTAAGTTTTAAGACACAAGAACAGCAAGGGTCAAGCTGCGCCGGAATCTACAGTTTCCCGATAAATCCGAACCCCTTATGACCCATGGAACCAACCCCTGGACTACAGTGAACAGTTAAACCAGTAAAATTCTTTTTTGGGGGGGGGGGCGTGTGGCACAGTGAGAATTTAACCGGCGTGCCAGCGAAGTGTTACTACTGAAGAACCAAATAAGGGTGTAGTATCTATGCCTATTCAAGCTATAGGGTAATAATTTAGGACCATGAAAATGCCATAACTCTTACCGCAGCTCCATCGCCACCGGTCCGTTTGAACAACTATGGTACATTTTGGGTAAAGTGTTCGTATTATTTAAATCAAATAGGCATCTTCGGGACGGTGCAACTAAAGCGTAATTTATCAGGTCGACGACATTTCACTTCCTAAGTATCCGGTCGTTATGCTGCATGCACATGATGGATATAATTCCTGATGTTTGTCGATCAGCATGGGTAACATCGTACTGAGCGTGATTTGATCAATTGCGGCACCTCGTTGCGGTATTAAGCTGTGACACTCGTCGTTTGCCATGCACATCTTCTGAAAGTGAATTCTTTATCTGTTAGTACTTACTTGACCGGATTTCAACCGCTGTACAAACCATCACTGCTTCGCGGGAACGTACAGAAAAAAAGCATTGCCTTATTGTCGTGTGGCGAAAACACTCCACCATGCCCACATCACACACATACAGCCTTACTTCCCAAAAGGGACACCCGCGAGATCTGGGCATTTTATCATAAAATAGGTCCTTCATGCGAGATAACACTGTATTTAAATTCATTAACGTTCAAACGTTTACTTACTATCGAACTACACTGATAATAAAAGCAATGCGATGACCTGTGATAGTATGTTCACTAAACGTATCATAAACAAGAACATTAGGATGCATTACCGGGCCAGGACCTAGTTTTCGAAAGAATTGCCGAACCTTTGTTACTAGATAAACCCTTAGAATACGTATTAGTAAACAATGCAAAGCGCTCTCTGGTACCAGCGGGAGTACAAACCCGGGTTTTCGACATATTAGACAAATGGTCGTTACCTTTACAACCATGCACAACTTCCTGGAAAGTTATGAATGATCTACGCCAGGGTCTCGCAAACTACGGCCCGCTGGCCAAGCACGGCCCATGAGCACCACGCGGGATCCGACATGCTCTGTAAGCAAAAATTACATTGGCCGAACATATGAAAATAAGATCAGGTGCCGCCGCGGGCCCAACAGGAATAAGCAAAATTGGCCCTTGGACTAAAAGATTTGGAGATCCCGGGTCTATGCGACAAACATAGAGAGTGAGGCATATTCCAAAAGTGTAATGTCCAATGATCAATTATCATATCCCCGATCGCTGCACTTCCCATTGTTATTTTTTTTCCATTTATTATTTATTTATTTCAGAGCGTGATAGAAGACAGTTATAGTAAATCGTTTGGCAATTTTTTAATTTATTTTATAATTATTATATATTGAATGAGTCTTGAATATATGTCGCCTTCTTTTGGACCTTTGGATTAATCCGATCACAGTTAATTGAAATTAGGAACAGGTTCCATTCCCAGCGGACCAAAAAATTCCCGGATTCCAAGTTTTTCCTGACTTCTCCAACGAAAATTCCCTGTCCAATCGCAAATAAAAACTTTGAATTAAACATCGGTTCCAGGAAAATAGCTTCACATTTGATGAAGTTTAGCTATTTAGAACAGAAGTTAGGAGGTTTTCCCTGACTTTTCAGCTTTGGACCAAAAAAAATTTCGTTTTTCCCCGACTTTTAGAGATGATTCCGATTTCCCTGACAACCCCAGATTCTCCAAATTTTTCAGGTGCGTGAGAACTCTGTAGGAATTACAATATTCAGAAATTCATTTACTTGGGAGGAAGACTAAACAAATTACCAATAAGTGAGCCTGGTTATTATTTATTTATTTTAGTTTGTAAGTTAGTTCCTAAAAAAATAACAAGACGATTGAAATAATTTAACTCAAGAAACGTGGTCTTTCCGATTCATACCTTACATAGGCTCACTCCCTTCGCAAGTATGTGAAACACTTAACAAATCAATTTAATTTAGATGTGGTTTTAGCACCTCATAGGAATCTGCCACACTTCTCAACACGTTTTTCTAAAATATGTACTCTAGAGAAAGCGTTCTTCAAAATTGTCGATGAAAACAAGATGACCTACACGTAATAATGTACAAAATATTAGGGATAACAATACATATACTGCGATCCAGGATTTGGATGACTCCGAAGTGGGGATTAACTAAAGCTAACATTTTTATACTTCGTGCTTAGAATTGCGAATTTTAATTCAATTTCTTATCCAGATGCGATTCATCCTACCCACCCTTATCCCACTAAATTGGTAACAGTGGACCGCCTACCTTGGAACAGCATAACGTGGAAACGCCTAGTATGACAGCGAAGTATGTTCACCATTTCACATTTCAGAAGAACGGTTTTCACAATGTCGAAGTGAACACTTCTGGCCTAATAATACTCGTAAATTCTTGTAGCAAATACTCGAGTAAATATTCACAAATATGTGTATACCAATTCTCAAGAGAATACTCACAAATATTCGTATACTAAATATTCAAATGAATACCCACAAATATGTGCATACTAAATTCTCAAGTCAATACTCACAAATGTATATACTGAATTCTTACAAATATGTCTATACTAAATTCTCACAAATATGTGTATACTAAATTCTCACGAATATATGTATACTAAATACTCACAAATATGTGTATACTAAATTCTCAAGTGAATACTCACAAATATATGTATGTATCAAATACTCAATCAGATACATGTACTTGTAAAAATAAGATCACTATTTATATATAGTTGATCGATTTCGTATTTGCATCAACTTGAATCCTGTTTTAATGCCATTACAGGGTTAGATTTCGCACACGAATCTAATTTAAAACGTTTAATTAATTACACAGAGGTCAGTTAGTCCAATTTCAAAACGTCGTGTATTACATAATTTTAACTAATAGCACATGAGACAGCAAGTTGAGTGATCTGCGGTATAAGCAAAAAAAAAAGCGTTCTCGTGAACTCAAATACAATGACCCTAACTTCTTTAAAAAGAAATAAAATGTGTGTATGTATGTGTGCAACAGAACTATGATGGAGGATTTGCAATGTCAAGCTCAAGTCGCACATGCATGTATGGGATGACTCATTGCAAGACGACTTGGTACGATGGATGAGCATCCTGCTTTGTTTTGACAGTTCGAAAAGGGGATTTAGCTATTCCGGCCAAGGACACTTTCACCAACGCACACTGCCAGCGGCCATTTATCTGGGACTGTTCCTTCTTCATTGTTCCATTGCTTTATACAGGTTGGGGAAGAATTGGGGATTTTGTGTTGAGGGAAGAAATGAATTGAATTCTTTTAAAATCCTCTTTTACGCATACCTATGCAGCGCATCCTGGTTCGGTATCTTGGGGCCATATGATGAATTTTCTGTGCTGAGGGACAGTTCCAAAGTACAAGACTTAAAATTGCAACCAGTGAAAGTAATATACCTGTACTTTTAAATGTGAGCAAAAGGAAAGGTTGTGGTTGATTTTCTGATATCACCAGTGAAACCGTTTTGCCTTGCGGCGAATTTATACAGCCGGTTTTAGCCTCCGTGATATGCGTGTTAGTATATGGTGAAGACTACTGCGTTACTAGAATCGCGATTGTTCAGCCGTACGTCTACGACCTAGCCGAATTAGAAAAGTCCTCCAGCAGCAGAGAATGAATACCAATACTGAAAGAGAAACTGCGACTATAAATACACTTTACAATACCATGGCAAGCGAGAAGTTTAGGGCCTACATCAGGGGTCTTCAACCCGTGGCCCGCCGACATGTTTTGTGCGGCCCGCCAGCTCATGAAAAAATACAACTTGTTTCACACAAAAATAACATCCCTGCTCCCTTTGAATCTGAAATAAACATTGTATTTTATTCTGTTGGCATTTTCATATTTCATAAGAAATATTTTAAAACACTATAGAACCAAAGTAACAAGCGGGTTTCCCTTCAATGGTGTTTTACTTTAGTTTTCTAGTGAATATGGGCATTAGGTCATGGGCGCCCATATGAGTACTTTTAGGGGGGGGCTGAAAAATTATTACCTCCTTCTTAAGGCTGTCAAGAATTTTAGTGAATGTACAAGATTCCAAAATGCTACAAAAATAATTGATACTGCTTGACAATTAGTAATGAGCTAAAAAGTACCTTATTTTAAAATGCGACTGTACAACGTTTGAAAGTAAATGCATAGAAGAAAAGGGCAAGTCAAATTTTTCAACGGCTAGATGGGTCTCGAGTCCCACCCCACCTCTGCCCTCATATGGGCGCCCATGCATTAGGTGTAGTTTTATTGATTTTCAGTGCAACAGTGATTTAAATAAAAAATTCAACTTAGGACCCGTTGAATTCTATTCTAAATATGTCGATAAGAACATCCTTCCAACCATCTGACTGCATGCTCTGAAAGTGTTACTATTTGGGAGTACTTACATCTGCGTATAGGTGTACACAGAAAGTTCATAAAGGAGGGCTTACAGGCTTACAATAGGGGGGTTACAGATAGGGCTGTCCTGAAGAAAATTATTGACATTAAGCGGTGCTGTTTTAATTAAAGAGTATTGAAATTGAGGGGTTACTGGACTTGGTGACGTCATCGCGCCGCGCTGACTGGCATTTGACTGGTCGTTTATCGCCTATCCAAGCCCAAGGTGGCACATGCCCCTTCCATCAGTTTTTCATTCCTCTTCTGTTCGTACGCAGGAAATTATTTTGAGGCTTGTGGGGAGGGGGGGTTCCAGGGGATTTGCAGGGGCGGACTGGGACGCCTGCCCGTCGACCCCTGGCCGGTGCGCCCTCATGAGCGTTAGTGCTCGAGCCACAGAATATCCAAGGTATGCGCCTTTTGGGAGGACCCAGTCCGCCCCTGGTTACGGGTAAACTAGCTTCCCGTTTGCCTAAAATTTAGTTATTCAGAACGGAAGTTAGGAAGATTTTCCCTGACTTTTAGGGGTGATTTCAAATTCCCTGACAATTCCAGGTGCATGTGAACCCTGATAAATAACAAAAGACAATGTTAATAATGATATATAATAGTTTTCATATAGGAGTTCTCTGGAATACGCGAATATTATATCAATAATTCCGCAAGGGTAAAAAGGTTATGAAATGCTGCCTTACGCCACCCAGCAGTACTGACGCACGCAGGAGGGATTCATGGGGTTATAATCCCCTCCATTGCGACGAAATTTTGTACATGTACATCAGGGTTTGAAATTAGCTGGTGCACGGGTGCATTGCGCACATTAAGTTTTATTCATGCACGTAAATTTTTAATTTGTGTGCACACAGTGCACCTAACTATTCAAAATATGGCTACTTACGTTTATTTTTCAAGAACAGTGACCTATGGACTAATTTTATATAATTTTCTCAACGTATCTGTATTTGATATTTTTCTTTTTTTTTACAAATGAATGTTCAATTATTTTGAAAAGTTGCATTTTTTTAGCTTACGCACTTAAATATAATTGCTACACTTACATTTTATCCGTTTTTTAATGTTGAGGTTTACTTTCTGTTAGTTGTACAGCTAACTAGTATTTAGTGCACCTAAATCTCAAGACTTGGGTGCACTTGTGCACCTGATTTAAAAAGTTAATTTGGACCCCTGATATACATATGAATATATGAAGTTATAGCTCTGTAACCCCCGGCCAATGTAAATCTGTAACCCCCCCCGGTTAATGAGCTTCCTGCGTCCTGCATATTATAACCACTAATATCATGAATTGAATATTATTCGTTAGGCGTAGAAATTTTTTATCATTTGATAGGTAAAAATATGACGTTAAAGATGTTCGCTTTTAGTCTATCGGAAGGCAACGCGCATGCGCAGCCTCATGAACTCGGAGAAAAATCATAAGAAGTTAGTTGCTTACATAAAACTCAATATCCTATAATTCGCTTTTTTTTTTTTTTAATGCGTATACGGAATTAACCGTAAGCTACCTGACGAAATAGTTAATAAACTAGGAAAACAAAGAAGTAAAAAGGTCGATCGATAACCTATCGTCGGTTGATAAACTATCTATTTGAAACATTAATCATTAACGAATTTCTCGCTTAAGTCATGCAGATTACTGAATCATGAGAAATCGTTGCGTTCATATCAGTCGTCAAAGCGCGACAAACATGTAGTTTAAGGGCTTTTAACGATAATTTCTAGTGTTGAAAATCACATTGGGAAATGCGTTGCAGTAGGAATATCGAGAAAAGAGATTCAAGTTCTATGATGGCGTGGTGGTAACGCGGCATCTAGTATGAGGTTAAAGTGTGTTCGATTTCAATGGTACCGTAAGACGCACGCCATTTGTTTTGTTTTGTTGTTGTTTTTTTGTTTATTTAACCGCCGTAGTACAAAGTATGGCTCCCTAGGCAAAACAGAAGTTTGGATCCCTTGGAAAACTACCTTTGCACCGAAAAACACAAAAAAGCACACAGCATAAAAGCATTTAAGACCTAAGACATGGGTGCTGACGGCATAAAAATATTGGGGGGGGGGATATACCAGTAAAAGACATTTTGTTTAAAATTGGAGGGGGAGATGGAATCGTAATACCAACATTGGAGGGGACGGGTCCCCCTGTCCCCCCCCATATTCGGTAAAACAGATGCGTTAAAAAAATACGTTAATAATAAAACGTTTTCCGTATAATAACACTCTATCTTTCGCAGTTTGAGCTGCGGTTTAATTAGCGTGGAAGATATCATGAGAAGCGTATCCACATGAGGAACAGAAGCAAAAAAAAGTCATAGCTGAAGAGTGAATAATAAGAGTTAAAATTAAAAAAGAAATATCCCTGGTCTGTATAAAACGAACAGCTCACTTGATAAATCAAAACCTGTGTAAAAAAGATATAAGCCTAAATTAACTTTATTCAAATTTTGATTAAAAGCTACTTGAATTTTTAAAAAATGCTTGTTTTCTCTGAATTATTACATTATATTCTTTGTTTTGTTTTGTTTTAAAAAAAGCATTTTAATTTCGTGAAAGAGCATTTTTCATTTGTCTGCGGAAAGTGCTTTCAAGGAAGTAATTTCATCCTTGTTGGTAATGATTTACGATTTGTTTTAGCTTGGTTTCATTACTAATTCTGCCGACTTTCTAGTAATAGTTTCTTTAGATCGTTTAGCATAGTATCGACGCAAACGGCATTTCATTCCGAGATCCATGACACCGGTCTTACAATCAATGTCTTCATGCAAATAATTGTTGAATATGTGTAAGATATATGTTACTAACACAGTTTGGACTATGCGTGTTGTTGTTCATTCTAAATAATAGAGGGAGTAAGTTTTCGAAATAAACTTGGACTATATTAAATCTTTTCAAAAAATAAAAAAAAATAAGTAAAAAAACTGACATAGTTAAAATTTAATAAACTTTAAAGGTTTTTCATCTTCAGAAGATGATAATACAAAAAGCTATCGAAAAACTTTTAAGTTTATACAGGTTTAATAGTCTCAGTTGCACATTGTTTTATTATTTTATAATGGTACGCTTTGACCTACTGGCCTCGAATGTGGTGAGGGCGGCTTCAGCCCCACCCTTATGCTCTGCATTGTGGCATTCCCCTGCAATTTTTTTTTAAGTGAAGGGGTGATCTTTCCAAAGAAGACTAAGCCACCCTTAGCCCCCCTCAGTTACAAAGAGCGTACCTCACAGTGTCGTGGTTCTTCTTCAAATCAAAAACTAAAAACCTTGTTTTCAGTTTTTGATTTGTGCGAATTTAAATGATATCAGGATCAATTACTAAATTCATTAAAAGCATCAGCAGCTTTAAAATAATCCCAAAGATGGTTTTGAATTACGGGAAATGCGATTAGTTGCCCTCGGGTTAGAAACCAAATAAACTTACATCTGTTCATTTGGTCGCATTTCGTTTGAGTTCTTCGTTCTACTTGAACGAATTCCTTTATTTAAAACTTTTAATATTGTTTAGTTAGAAATTATTCTCATCATACTTAACCTTTCATACTAACGATTTTGCATTGACAGTATATAAATTTTTCATTCATAGTATGTAATTTAATAAATATGTAAAAAAATATATTTTTTTCTTTTTGAATAAATATGCAGAATAGTGTAAAACTGAATCCTTAAAATGTTTATATACTGCTTCAAGTTTTTATAAAAAAATTGCAAAAGTGTTATCAACAGAGATAGATTTTCATCAGCAAGGCAGTTATTTTCGCACAAGAGAAATAGAGCGATTGATGTTTACTGTTTTACTTTAATTTTTATTTATTTTACACTGATACAAGACAACTCACAAATTACCGGATTATTTATTATTTTCTACACAACTAACCTCTCAAACTGATATATTATATTTACACTCTCTCTCTCTCTGCTGTCTTCTTACACGAAACATGTTGAACCTATATAGATTTTGGATGTTCGGATTCCGCAAGATTTCGATAAAACCAATTTTGTAACAAACAAAATTGTACAATATTTTTACTTAATGAAGGCTCAAATTAAAACAATCACATGGCATAGTAAAATAGCAAATAACACTGTATGACAAAAAAATATTATTCTCTACTATATGTTCTGAGAAATGGAACATTTATAGACCAGCCTCAGACTGGAACTCCCAAAGATAGAGTTATAAGGGGACAAAGAAACACATGGAGGTAAACTGTGGGCGATGAAATTAAAGAAGGCGAAACACTGGGAAAAATCAAAAAACCGAAGTAAACAAAGATCTTTGGTGAAGACCCTGTGTTCCCCTTAGGATTAAAAGTAAAAACAAAACCGCATATCGTATAATAGTCTCCTGAATTTTATATAAATCGAAGTGCTTTCGAAATTCGAATTCCACAATCTCGAGATATCGTATGATAATACCACGTATTGCGTAAAGATAGTTTTGGGTTCTAGATGTTTTCTAGGGGTGGAGAATAAAGACCAAGCAATTTGAGATCTGCTATTTTTAATTAATAGACAGGGATGTCAAAGTTTCATCCATAATTCGAGTTCTAATACATATACTTCTAATTTGAAATAATTTTCTCGAGTGCTGATTCAAATATAGTACGATACGTATGTATGATAGAGTTTAGGAAGGAGCAACAAAGATATTATTTCACTGCGTTTTCACTCATTTCTTTATGGTGTTTCTGAATAGCAGCTTCAAAGCTGGATGTTGAATACGCTTCCCAAGACCGGATTAACCATTGAGCAAAACAAGCACGCACACGGGCATCAAGGAAACAGGGAACCATAGAAATTTTCCTTTGGCGGATTTAATATGGATCGCATGGTGTAAATCTGCAAATGATACAGCTGAACCAGATTCCACGAAAACATATTATTTAAAACACGAAAACGAAACATTCATAAGCAAACGCAGAAAGTTCATAAGGGGGTTATAAGCAGGGATTACAGAGCTACAGCTCCGCATACTCATATGTAAATACACAAAATTTTGTCCCAGTGGGAGGTTTCAACCTCCATCACCCCCCACGCGTACGCTAGTGGCTGATTTCATGCATCTGTATTTTTGTCTTCGGAAAATGATAACCATTAAGCGTGACACAAAGGAAAATTGGGCGTGAAACACCCCTCTCTGTATATATATATACACACATACACGGTCTTGGTATATGTACACATAATTTGTACTGAAATATCTTATCATAAAATTAATCACATATTCACATGTGTGATTCTGGACAAGTGGGGTGAGGGGGAGGTCAATATTTTATATGATGTCCTTCTTTAACGTTTTTTAAAAGGTGATAAAAAAAAAGTTACTGCCCCCTCCTGACCAATTTCCACCTAAAAATCATTTTTATAACTATTAGCGATTACGCTCATTAATAGTATCAACTTATTAGTTATTATAAACAAATTATTATTATTAATTAACTGTTGTTTAATTATATATATGACTCAAGCAAAAAGGAATCTTTAGATGATATCGCAAGATAAGTCTCTACTACGGAAAATAATCAAAATTAAAAAAAAAAAATAGGATTTTTTTTTTAACATGATATCGGCAATTTTTATATTTAGTTAAAACAAATTTCGCGGGTTGTTCACATAAGCCGAAAAAAATAACGAATCCAAGCAGCGATACAAAATCACGTTTATTTTTTTGTGAGTTTTAAAATCAAATAAGCTTATAAAAAATATACAGATATATATGGGAAAAACACAAAAGCAATTTACTCACGGTGTCCAACCATGCGCTGTTAAGATCAGGCATCGAAAGTATTTCTTAAACCTTTAACGGAAAAAATCTGATTTCAAACTTGGCAACATTCTGATATCTGTTCTTTTTTTTTTTTAACAGCATATAGTAATCCAGGGGTCCTTAACCTGTTACAGTCCAAGGGCCAATTTTGCTTATTTTTGTAGACCGGCGGGCCGCACTACTGTATCAGCAATATTAGGACTGAATAAAGGCAGATCAGGTGGTGGCGCCACCTGCGCCCCTCCACCCCCTAATCAGCTTTGTTGATATATTTTTTTCATTAGGTCTTTATATTACTTTTGCGTGCCCACCCAGGGTCTGATTATCTACTGGGCCCGTAAAGCCCAGGCCTAGTCCCCCCCCAGTGGGAGGGGACCCCCTTTTTTTTTTTATTTAATTGATTTTTGTTTATTCACTTTTGATCAGTATCTAGAAAAGTTTTAGGTAAAAGTTTATTTTTTGGGCTATTTTGGATAGTTTACTAAAAATCTGAGGTGTTTTAGAATGAGTATATGTGAGTACTTAATTTTTATATAATTTCAGAACTCCCCATTAAATCTTTTCCCGCGAGTAAGGGGGGCCCCACATAATACTGTGCCTACAGCCTCCATATAGGTCTTAATCGGGCCCTGTGACCACCTAAAAATATTTTCTGGATCTGCCTCTTTCACTGAATATATATACAATGTATATATATTGCAATATAAAATATGTATGGAAGCAAAAAACATTTACAATACTTTTAGTTATTAACATGTAAAGCGAAATCAAACCTTTTGGCGAGATTTTTGGCACTGCTTATTTTTAACAATCCTGTCAATATCAGGTCTTATTTTTGATATTACAATCCTAAGAATGCTTACAAGGTGGACGTCAGTTATTCTGGTCCTAACTTTTCATTTTATCAACTTCATTTTTGAAAACAGCTGATCGCAGACGCATTGGCGTGCGCGGCCGGGAGGGGGATGACGAGGATTACAATTCCCACTGCAATAAAATTTTTACATATACACATGAATAAATATATGGAGTTGTAGTTCTGTAACCCCCCACCCCCCTCCCATGAACTTTCTGCTTCAACCTATGCGCAGATGTTTATTGCTACCGAATAGTAACGCTTTCAAAGTACGCAGTCAGATAGTGGGGAAGATGTTCATATCAGCATATTTAGAATAGAATTTGATGAGTCCTAAGATGAATTTTTTTTAAATCACTGTTGCACTACAAATCAATAAAACTTCACCTAATAGCCATATACGCTAGAAAACTAAAGTAAAACACGATTAAGGGCATAGGCAATTTCAAAATT
>QLNU02010154.1:0-80241 GCA_006491805.2 Dysdera silvatica
ATAGGAATATATGAGTTGTAGCTCTGTAACCCGTCCCATGAAACCCCCCCACTTATAAACTTTCTGCCTACGCCACTGCCCATAGGTGAAGTACATGGGAGCCCATATGGGGCAGAGGGGGATCGAGCTCCCCTACTATTCCAAAATTTTGATTTGCCCGATTCTGCTATGCATTTACTTTAAAAAAATTTAGTCACATTTTAAAATAAGGTACTTTTTAGCTCATTACTAATTGTCAAGCAGTATCAATTATTTTTGTAGCATTTTAGTATCTTGTACATTCACTAAAATTCTTGACAGCTATGAGAAGGAGGTAATAATTTTTCTCAGGGCCCCCCCCATCTAGATGTAATCAATTTTTCTCAGACCCACTCCCTAAAAATATTCGCATGGGCGCCCAAGGTGGAGAATTAGATATTCTGCATCAAAATTTCCAAAATAGGTGTCGCTTATAGTCAGGTTGATTATTTGGATTTTTATGACTCAAGAGCAAAAGTTACTTAGCAACTAGACTATACTGCGTGGCTCGGTCAGAAATTGTTGGTAAAAACTAACTTGGGATAATAAGCAATAATGCATTTTTTACAGTGAAAACTGTCTAAAGCGGAAACTTGCTCAACACGGAATTTTTTTGCGGTCCCTTCAAAAGTCAATGGTAGTTAACATTAGCTACAGAAACTGTCTAACGCGGTATCGGAAAGCACTATTTAGTCCCGTTAAAGAGAAAAGCCTTCATAAAGCGGAAAATCGTTAGTAGGAAAAAAATTTTCTTAGCAGAAAAAGGAAAGAGGGTTGTAATATAATGCAAATAGCAAAGTGGGGGATGACGAACAAAAGGCATTTTACAGATATAGAATGCCCTTGTCCGGATAGGCGGAGCCAGGGGGCGGTTTTGGAGGTTGTAACCCCCATCGTAATGAAATTTTGTATATTTAATATAGGAATATATGAGTTGTAGCTCTGTAACCCCTCCCATTAAGCCTATAACCCCCTTATGAACTTTCTGCCTACGACTATGCTTGTCCGACCACCATTCTGCACACCACCCACCCAGCCACCATAAACATACCCAGAACGTTCATAAGGGAGTGTTACACGTTTACAAAAGTGGGAGGACTTGCAGAGCTACAACTCGATTGTATTTAAATGTATACTAGACACAATTTCATCACAATGGGGGCTATAACCATAATCGATCCCCTTGCGTATACCAGTGCCACCCACTTCTTAAATATAAACATTCATTATTAACCAGAACGAAAAGTCACTCATATCGACTATAAATTCATGGATAACCGCGACAAGACCATAAAGCAGAGAAGAAATGAAATCAAAAATAAACGACATCACTACAGAAGTTATATAATTGTACCACGCGATACTGTGTTTATACAGGAGAAAATACTATATATTTTATGTTATTATATTATTTATTTTACGATTAAGGAATTATATTAGCCATTATTATTAAAGCGAAAATATTTTTTGTTGGTATTTTACAGAATTAATACCTATAATTAATTCTATTTATAATAATTAATGTCTTATACCTCCCCAAAATGTACCTTAAAAAATTTTACAATTCTTTAAACATAACTGTACTTTGCTGTGCAATAAGCAGTAAACTCATAAAAATAAAAAGATATCATCGCAGATTTGAGTCATTATTATGCAAAAAATTACACAGGTAAACCACAAAAAATTTAAAAAAAAAATAAAAAAATGCGATAAATCCACTTCTGTACTATCCTATATTTTTAATGTTCAAATCAAATAATAAAACCATAAAAGAACAACAAAATATATATTTCCAAAATTTAACTACAAAAAAAAAAAATCACTGAAATAAAGTGGAACAACCTGTCAAAAGAAGAAATGAACAGAAAAAGAACTATCCGTCATTATTTGTCTAAGCAAAGAACATAAAGGGCATATGTTATATCTATATTCTTTTGTCTAAGGAAGGGACGGATCACTCGAGCGCCACATATTTTTTTTCGCCAAGTTGGAGTAGGATTTTTTCGCCGAAGAACAATAGGGGAACGTTACACTACGTATTCTATCCACTGTAATATGTCTATTTGTAAGCGTAAAATCTAGTAAAATACATTTATACTTAAAGTAAAAAGTTCTAATTAACGGCTATTTTAATTTAATCATTATATTTTGTGGTTCTGATAACTGTTTCATAGAATTACACATTCAAATAACCGTCTTTTCTGTTTAATGGTAGTTTTCTCCGTCACTTGACAGTCCTCAACAAGAGATGATTTCTATATACAATAAAGGTTAGTATATAGTGGGCAAATGTCCTCATTTTTTAAAGGCAGTCCTGAAAATTTAACTCTTTGTACTACAATATAAAATCTCCATGAGGGTAGTAATTTTTCTCGCATATCAAAAATTGTCTTCAAATATCCTCAATTTCTTGAAGTTGTGAGCTTCTACGGCTTCTACTGTGCTATAATTATACTAGTGACGAGCTATTTTAGACATCCGTTACAAATGTCTATGTTATATCAACGTTGCAGACCAAAATTTTCACCTCCAGCCCCTTTTCCAGTCTGTATTGAACTCCTTTTGAGTGGAAACCGATCGCTTCCTTTGATTTGCTTCCGCCCAGTTGCTGCACAACTTTCACTTGTCTTGCTGGGCTTTGCCCCTGTAAATGTGGGGTTATCGAGCCGCTCTCTTGTGGCCAACATTCCCACAAATCTTTTCACAAGTTAAGTAAAGTGGACGGAATTTGCTGAACAAAATTATACGTTTAATGATTCTCTACAAAAAGGGTCTCCGTTCATAAAAAGAAGGAAAAAGGAAGAAGGAATGGGGAGGGACGGTGGGAGAGAGAGATTGAGATTCTGAGTACGATATTCATTACATAATTTGTCTATCAACTTTTTAATTGTTACTGGTGAGAGAATTCTCATTCCCTCACACGTGAGCACTCAAAAACATAAGAAACCTAGAAAAAAAAAGTGGAAAACGTTTTAATCAAAATCGATATTTCTATCTTAATATGAATTATAAACAAGCCGAATTGATAGTGAAATGATTAAATCACCCGATCGTTTCTTTTATTCAGATAATAGCAACAATTTTATTGAGATGCATAGGCGTAGAGTTATATGGTACTAATAACATATAACTCTATATGCCTGGGCCCATATACAAATATGCAGTGTATTGAATGTATTTACCAATTTCACATAATTCGAACCATTACGTATCTGGGCTTGAACTAGTTATTCGCCTATGTGCAAAATGCAAGCAAATCATAAAATTGGCTAATTTATGAACGAAAAATATTAAATCCTAGCTCGAGTCCTGCGTGTAGTTTAATTTGTTACTATTAAGTTATTAAATATGTTATATATGGTGTTAGTGACCCACTGAATTACCAAATTTAACATTTAAATTAATGAAGGGGATAATTCGTGAAGGGATTTTAACGAAAACCATAACTTTAATGGCCAGAGTCAATTTGACCTTGGTTTCGCATTCGTGTAAGTATTATGGGCCACGCGTTTAAGGGTTAAACAAATATTTCCCCGCTTCCTTTTGTAAAATTTTTGCTGCGGTAAATTTATTTGTGTATTTGTAGATAGAGACTAATGAAACGTAAATATAATGAAATAAAATAATTAGGAGCCAGAGAAAGGGAGGGAGATGGAATAGACAGGGATTGTATGGAAAATTTCAGCTAAAAACTGAATGTAAAATTATTTACATTTTAATTCCCTGCTTCAAACTTGATGATGGCTAAAAATAAATCAATTTATTTTATTAGAACGTTGAAAAAAATTTCCTACTTAATGTTTTTTAATAAAAGAATTATTTCTTAAAGAATTTAATTATTGATTTTAAAAGTGATAGGCAATATTAAAGCCTGTTTAAAAAGTTACCGACTAAAATTATTTACATTTTAATTCCCTGCTTCAAACTTGATGATGGCTAAAAATAAATCAATTTATTTTATTAGAACATTGAAAAAAATTTCCTACTTAATGTTTTTTATTAAAAGAATTATTTCTTAAAGAGTTTAATTATTGATTTTAAAAGTGATAGGCAATATTAAAGCCTGTTTAAAAAGTTACTGCATGTTGTCTGGCATGTACTACTATTGGCATTATGCTCGGCAGAAAGTTAAAATAAGGGCTACTCTTTGACTTTAATTTGGTATATTCCAAGGGACTTTTGTGGATTTAGAAAATTTGGATGACACATCTATACACCTAGTCAAATGAAATAAAAATAAATCTCTTCGACATTTAAAATATTGATATTGCTTTGTAAAGTTGATTTTTAACAGAATTAGGAAAAGCATCGGTCACAGCTTATCTACAAAATTGCTGTAATGGCTTTTATTAATCTATGGTATTCTGATAGTTATATTGTTGTACATCTGTAGAGAAAACAAAAAGTGCTTTCCGATGGTGCTAATTGGTGTTTTTATATGTTGAGTTTGATCAGATTTCATTATAAAAAGGATGGAATTATGGAAGATATACTGTCCTCCATAATTCCACTCTTATTTTATATATTATTATATATATATTATATATTATTATATATGTTATATATTGTTATATATATTATATATTATATATATTATATATATTATATAAAATATTTCTTTTCTGGAACTAATAAGATTGTTTCTTTCATTACGATGATGTTCTTTCTTTCAAAGTCATAGAGTTCTAGGGAAACACAGCCGCTTTCGGAGATTCACTACTCTAAATCACGATTGAAAGCACAATTAAAGAAGGCCTTCGTCCCAAATGACAACGAAATTTTACGATGGTTTTATATTGCAATTATTAATGCTAGCAATTACTGAATTTTTGGTTTACCGAGGGCTACGGCAGGCAGACATTCTGTTTTGCTGAAATGGGATGAATTAAGCTCTTTTTGCCAAGTTCGCAAAAATTAAACTTATGCTAAATTAATTCTACTTTGGTATCAAAGGTATTCATCATCAATCTCACATTTTTTATAATTTGTTGTCTATGTGATAAATTCACAGTAAAACGTTAGAGGAAATGTTAACCTACATAAACGTAGTAGGTTTCGAGTTAAAAAAAAAAGGAAGTAACACTCTTAATATAACTTACAAATCGTCCAACAGGTTCCGAATATAGTTAGTATTTATTAAATTGCCTCGCGAACGCTCACACACGCAATTGTTTGTGTATGTTTTTAAATTGATGTGGATGCATGAAAATGATTGAAAATGCAATAAATTCATCATTAGTATTACCCTATATTTGCAGTTCGCAGGAATGATCAATTTAACAATTGATTATTGACATAACTGGATATTTTCTTGCTATTTAATTTAGAACATTTATTTCATATTTGGCTGAATTGTAAAAATATACATCTATGTTTTTTTTTTGTCATTCTTTCTATAACTTGCCGATCTGAAGTGTGCTCATGAGCATCGTACCTACTTAGGAAACACATGTTTGCCAAATGTCACATTTTGCTCTGATTTGTAACCTAGTAAATAGTTCTCAATAAAAGTATTCCAGACATGAAATAAATGCAAATCGATTAGTTGGTAGTCTTTGCGATTTAATTGACCAGTCAATTTGTGAAATGCAAACATATCGTTATTTACATGAATCTGCCCCCGAATCATTGTTTCAATAAGGAATGTCACATCCCAACTTTTAGAAAAAAAACGCAAAACAGAGAGCCCTTTAGCAGTTAAAATGACATAAGCACACATCAGTCAAATGACAGCGTCGAACCTTTAAAGCTGTAAATACCAGTTTGGATTTCTTGACTATTGACTTCAGCTTCTGTACGCTGTTGTATACGTGCAATATTTTTCATTGATAAAAAGTATCTATGTACAAGTTGAATTCCCATCCACCATTTTTCTTATTATACATGAAGTTTCATTTTCTTCATTATATGTGAAGTTTCATTTTCCTTGTTATACATCGAAGATAATCCCGTAATAAGCTTCGGCTTTATATTCTCTTCCTATTCTAACACAAATCCTAAAAGGCAAAACCTAAAATACTTCTGTATTTTGTACATCGCTTACAATTTGTGCAACATAAACTGCATAAAATTGTGTTGAAATAAATATACCCATGATTTTAAAAATTGCAACACCTTGAAGGAATTACGCGACTGAGCTGAAACTTACAGCAAATACAAATTAGGGTGTGACATGCAAATGGTTAGAATTTCATCACCGCGCATGCGTGGCATGAGCAGCATCCTCTGAACTTCTGATTTAGCCTTATAAATACAGAGCTATAGCGGGACGTTGAAATTTGTCTACGTGTGTCTGCCAGTGGTAAAAGCTTGACGAGAATACACTATGCCACTACAACGTTACCGTATGTACGGTCTCACCTTGTTTGGCCTAGAATGACCCTTGCTGTCCTTGGGTCATAAAAATTATAACCAACCACTCAACCAGCCTCTACGACGACAGAGGGCATCATATGAGTAAGTTACGGAGTTTGAACGGAGAAAAATGATCGGCCTTCGTGAAAGGTTTTTCTTATCATGCAATACCTGTTTGTATAGAGCGCAATGCCACAACAGTGACGCGAGAGTACAAATACAGTCCTAAATCCGGCAGTGGAAGATAGACACCTCATCCACATGCCAGTAACGGACCGTAGAGCTGCAACTTGACAGCTGGCAGCAAGATGGAGCGCTGCTACAGGCGTGTCCAGGCCCGGATTTACCATTAGGCAGACTAGGCACTTGCCTAGAAAGCCAAATTTTGAAGGGAGACTTTTCTCGAAGTTTCGATTTTTTTTTACAGTTAGCAGATGTTTGTAGTTACTAATTTTTTTAAGCTATAAAACTATTTACGAGCCCGAGACTGAATAGAACCACAGAACTCTTTAAAACAACTTCACAGCGCTCCCGACCCGAACTGCGAGACTCCGAATTCTGCGAGTGGCAGAGAATAGAGACCGCTAATATCAGTGTTGCCAAGTGACAAGATTAAAAATCCCCCAATCTGCACCCAAAATTTCCCCAAAATCGCAATTTTGAAATTAAATTTCCCCAAAATTTTTTAACTTAAAAAATTAAAAGAAAATGAGAGAAAAAAATCAATGTTTCAATAAATAAAGCCTTATATGTAAGCTGTTTATTACTTTTCCATGTATTGCTAATCGACGGAAGTTCAAAATAAGATAAACATAGACCCAATGCAGCGCCGTTTAAAGTGTGTGTGTGTGGGGGGGGGAGGCTTTAAGGGCTGTAGCCCCGCATCCCGCAAATTTTAACATTTTCGGGGGCCCCGAAACAAAAATTCTGGAATTACCTGCATAAAAAGCAAATGGTGCACCCCGCAATAAGCTCCAGACCCAGACCCCCAAAATTATTAAGACACAACGAAATGGAGAAAATATATGCAGAACAATTACGAGAAGTGGCGAAATTAGGATCTTTGTCACCCAGGTGAAACCAAGATTTCGGCGCTCCTCTGCCCCCCCACCCCCCAGCTCTACTACAAGTTTCGGCCGTGGTTACAAGTCACTGGCCTTAAACACTATTAAAAACTGTAAATTCCTTATTAAAAAATTTCAAACAAAGTAAAATTATAATCAATGAAACGTTAACTAGAATTTCTTCAAAATTTCTCCCAAGATTTCATGCAAAAATTATTTTCTCAACTGCAAAAGAATTCCCCAATTGGGGAAAAAAAAATCCAATCTGGCAACACTAGCCTAATCATAGACGATTACCGTTACCCTGAGGCGGAATTACCCGGAATACTAATAGAACGATTTTTGTGCTTTTTGCTAACGTTGGACAACAAATCTGCAGAAATAGTCAATGTATTGTAGGGGTTTTTTTTTTAAAGAATTTGGTTTATATGTCACTAAGTGTCGCGTCAGTCATATGAAAACGCCAATAATATGTCGGGTATACGCGGGTGTCTGTTTGTTTGTTTGTTTGGCTTTTTTATGGCGCAAGAGCATCTGGGCTATACTGCGCCAAAAATATACGCGGGTGTAGAGGCCCGAATTAAGATGTTGTGCCCTCATACTAAATGCGTCCCGTGTTCCACTCTGTCTCCTAATCTGGTTGAATCTGTGGCTGCTGATTCACGTATCTTTGCTGTTTCTTTTTTCGGGATATTTCAAGAGTTGTACAATTTCTTTTGATGTTCAGCGCATAGATGGGAGCTTTATTTGAACCATGTCTACGGTAGTTCTTCAAAGATTGTCTAAAATACGATGGTCAGAGAGAAATGAATTGTGTCGAGCTCTTAAAGAAAACTGGCCAGCTATTGTGGAAACTTTGCAACTGATTGAAGGTGACAGTAATGAAAATCCTTCTTGTCTAGGTGAAGCGTCTGCTCTGAGATCTAAGCTTGGGATTCTTGAAATGGCATTTTTATCCAATTTCTGGAGTAGTGTTTTGGAAAGATTCAAGAAAGTCAGTACCGAACTTCAGTATGAATATGTTATTTTAAGTAAAGTAAGAGGGTATTTCCGTTCCTTGGCTAACTTTGTTACAGAACTGAGAAATGATTTTGATCGTTTTTAAACTTTAGCAAAAGAAAAGTCAGGTCTATACGAGTACAGAACTGAAATCAGAGAAAAAAAAGAACTTCAGTTCCTGATGAATGCAAAAACAATGATACTGTCCAGTCTGTCCTCTCAAGATCTGACAAGTTCAGGGTTAATACTTTCTATGTCATGACAGACTCTCTCAGGGCTGAGCTTAAGAGACGTGCCGAAAAGTACAACGATTTGCAAAGTAAGTTTGGATTTTTGGAAGAAATTCAGCACTCGCCATCTTCAAAGATTTCTGAGAAAGCTACAGCATTGTGGAAAGCCTATCCCAATGATTTGGAACCTTCTGTGGTTGATGAAAGTTTGCCCCTAAAAGCATTCTTAGGACAAACGATTTCCAGTGAAAAAGAAAATACTGATATTAGCCTAATTGAATTGAGTAAGTTTCTAAGAAAAGAAGACATAATGGATTTATATCCAAACGTTGAAATCACTCTAAGGATGGCTCTCAGTACACCGGTTACAAACTGCGCGGGGGAGCGATTATTCTCGACACTCCGCCGGATAAAGAACTATCTAAGGTAAGTATCAAATCTTTATAAAAATGTTTTAAAATATATTTCAAAAGACTATTAATATTTTTTATCACATCTCAAGCAACAAAAGAATAATTATAAGCTCAAAGCTATAAACAACGGCGTGTCAGTATATTTAATTATGGGTTTAGGCTTTCTTTAGTTTAACTTGTTTGAGACTTTCTTCTATTTATCTCTTACCGTACGGTGATAAATAAAAAAAAGTAAAATTTGTAAATTCTTTCTAGATCAACCATGGGAGCCGAGAGATTATCAGCCACGGCAGTACTTACAATAGAAGCAGAAATCACAAAGAAGATTGTCTTTGAAAATATTATTGATGATTTCGCTTCCAAAAAAAAAGGTAGAAAAAACCAATGATGTAGGAAACAGACATTCAACAGCCAAACTGTCTAAATTATTGTATTTTTAAAGTAGGTGTGCAATGACACTTACTAATTTGTTAATAGACTAATGTGTACTCCTATCCACATTTGTTTAAACATCGCCCTCTTCCATTAAGAGAAGTAAACAGTGAACATCAGTATTATGTTCTTCTTTAAAACAGTGATTAAATATCGGTGGTGGTGTTAAAACGGTTTGGGTTATGTGAGCAAAAAATTTTCAGTTTTTCATAGTGAATGGAAATGGGGAAGTGAGTTGTGGGGGGTGGAAATGGGGGAGGGGATGATGATTTTCTCTTCACCTTGCAACATATTCAAAAATTAATAATAAAGTTTAAAATTGTGGTTATAAGCATAAATATGAAAAAAAAAGCATTGTATTTCGAGATGACAAACTTTTTTTTGAAGGGAAACAGCATTTGTGTGTTTGAAACGATTTGAATTTCACTCTGTAACTTAAAATTACATTTTATAATTTTGGTATTGACAATTATGGCCACATGCAGCATTCACACAATTTTATTTATAATATTTCAAATCTAGGTTTAGATATCAATTTTATTCAGAGAATAATTTCAATTTACACATTTACATTTATATATAATAGATAAGATTTTATTTTTAGAAAGCTCGTGTCTTTATTGTTCTTCAGCCGATTACAGAGACTCCTTTCGCTCTGATGCAGTTGTCAATAATGTTCGCGAAGCAAACCTGGAAAAATGGGCAAAATAAAATATGGTTCATAGGTATTAAATCGCACGTCTCTTAAGTCATATCCATAGCAATACCACATGATAACAATGTTAATTTAATAAGTGTCATGCCAATGGCATTTCTTAAATTAAGATAAAACGTGTGTTTAGAATCATTTTTGTGTCAATAAAACTTTATTATCCTCTTCTGAGTCCCCTTTTAGCACACCTTCCTTTTACCTATGCATCGAAATAGCTATCAGGTTAAGATAGAATTTTCATTTCTGAGAGGCTCATGTAACATACGAACATCTCAGACGCGCGACTCCTACACATATCCTCCCTGGAATTTTAAATCTTATCTTAACCTAACAGTACTTCGATGCATGGGTAAAAGGAAAGGATGCTGAAAGAGGACAAAGAAAAGAATAATGAAGTTTCGTTTTTGACATAGAAAAAGCTCTAAACACGCGCTTTATCTTACTTTAACACTGTGCAGACTGAGCTTGCCGTTTCCGAAGGACGGCATCACTCATTTTTTCGTACTCGTTAGGCAAGCAGTCAGTTTCAATGTCATTGCAATGTCAGTAGATACTTTTAACAGCAAAAACCTAGAGAAGCTATTATATTTTAAGTTCATGTAAATCACAGAAATAGCGCAAGACATTTAGTGAAAATGTCTTTTATCTTCAAATTGTGTTAAGAAGTAAGAATAATTTGGATTTTAGTTGAGAACTATATACTCCGTTAACAGGCCGATATTCAGGCTGGGCTTTCTATCCAAGAGGCAAATTAATATTTGCTGCACGGATGGAAAGGCGGAAGGGGAGGGCTAATTCACCAACCCGTCTAGCCAGCGTGGTGAAATGATGGCTAATTCCTCCAATATGCTAATACACCAAAAACCATGGCCCCTAGTCTCCAGGTGCTGGAGTGCTCCTGATCAAGGCAGCGGTCAGCGTGGCATGAAAGCAGGGGGTGCTAAGGATCACTGGAATGGCCCAGGCTGCTGTTTGTCATTGACCTTGGCTACGTATAATGGACGATCCCTTGCTTCTGAAGCAAAACTTCAGAAAATGGAAGAAGAACTTGACAAGATTACATCCATCTAGTTCGTAACATCCATACGTATGTTTGTGAGTGTATATATATATATATATATATATATATATATATATATATATATATATATATATATATATATATATATATATATATATATAATAATATACAAGACACGAAGAGCCCAATAAACACATCACCGAATATTTGGATACCCTCAAACAAAAACTGGGTATACCCCAAAAGACCTTGAAGATACAAAGACTATAACAAACACAACAGAACATGCAATTCCAAGCAAACCAGAAGGCCTTCAAAGGAAGCTTCGAGAGACACCAGCAACGAAGACAAGTACGAAGCCCCAAAGCCAGCAGAAATGAGACCTTCGAAGACAATTATGGTGCAATGAAGTACAGCAAAGGAGGCTACGAGGGGAATAGAGGAGATGGAGTATACGGGCATCACGATAGAGGAACTCCAGCAGGTAATCCAACGTACGCTCAACTGGAAAGCACCCGGTATTGACGGCATACACAACTTCTGGTACAAGAAATTTACCAGCGCCCATGGCCCATTAGCCAAGGAACTTACGGCGATAATTGAAGACCCCAGCAAAATGCCTGAATTCCTCTGCAAGGGAATAACTTACCTCCTACCGAAGAACCAGGATACCAGTAACCCAGCGAAATACCGACCCATTACGTGCCTTAACACCCTGTACAAGATACTCACGGGGTGCATCTCTGAAAAAATAAGCCGGCACAGCGAAAGCAACAACTTAATGACGGAAGAACAAAAGGGATGCCAGAAAGGGACTCTGGGATGTAAAGAGCAGCTTACCATCGACTCAGTTATCCTGGAACAAGCAAGAAAACAAAAGCGAAAACTCAACACCGCATACATAGACTACAAGAAGGCTTTCGACTCTGTTCCACACTCGTGGCTCCTTGAAATACTCAGCATATACAAAGTGCATCCCTCAATCATCCGATTCCTACAGAGCAGCATGAAACAATGGAGAACCCGGTTACAGCTAAACACGCCAGACAGTAAAATAGAAACGGCCGAGATCCCCATCCGCCGCGGAATCTTTCAAGGAGACGCACTAAGCCCCCAGTGGTTCTGCTTGGCGTTAAACCCCTTGTCAAGGATGCTGAACACAAGTAAATACGGATACATGCTGAAGAAAGACAAGAGAAACCTACATAAAGTCTCCCACCTCATGTACGTAGATGACATCAAGCTATACGCGCCAACAATCACCCAACTCCGACAACTCATCAGTATAACAGAGACATTCTCCAAGGACATAGGAATGGAATTCGGCCTCGATAAGTGCAAAATACAGAAGAATAGCAAAGAAGATTTACCAGGCATCGAACTCGAAGACGGGAGACTACTGAAGACCTTGGACGAGGGCGAAACCTACAAATACCTAGGGATAATGCAAAAACGGCAGCAGGAGCACAAGAAAGTCAAAGTCCAGCTCACGCAAGCATTCCAAGAAAGACTTAGAAGCATTGTGAAGACGAAACTGAGCGGGAAGAACACCACGCAAGCCATTAACGCATATGCGGTACCAGTGCTCACCTACTCCTTCGGGATCATCAAATGGTCCAACACTGAATTAGAACAACTCCAGCGGAAAATGAGAACCATCCAGAGAAGAGCCGGACAACTACACCCTGCAACGGCAATTGAACGGCAAACACTACCCCGGGAAGAAGGAGGACGCGGACAAGCGGACCTCAAAGACTTACATGACAAGCAGATCCAGAGCATGAGGCAATACTTCCAGTTGAAGAGTCCCCGATCGCCACTCATCCAAGCCATAATACAAGCAGATGCAAATTACACGCCACTAAACCTGTGTAGTACCGAAGAGCGTGTCCTCGAAACAGCCAACGAACAGAAACTGAGAACTTGGGCCGGAAAACCATTACATGGCAGGCACTACAATGACCTGCAACAACCACACGTTGACAAAAAGGCATCAAATTCTTGGCTGGCCAAAGGCACTCTCCAGCCAGAGACAGAAGGATTCATGCTAGCCATCCAAGACCAAGTGATCGCAACAAGGAACAATCAGAAATTCATCCAGAGAAAAGACATAGAAAGCGACAAATGCAGACACTGTCATGCGGCATCGGAGACAATCCAACACGTGATGGCAGGATGCAAGATCCTTGCGCAGTCAGACTACAAACATAGACACGATCAAGTAGCGAAAATAGTCCACCAGAAATTGGCAGCGAATGCTGGCTTTCTGACAGAAAAATGCCCGTACTACAAATATGAGCCAGAGACCGTGCATGAGAACGAAACACACAAGCTTTACTGGGATAGAGCAATCATAACAGACAAGACAGTCCCACATAACCGTCCTGACATAACCCTCGTCGATAAATCGAATAAGACCACGTACTTAATCGACATAGCAGTACCCAACACCAATAACATACAGACAACCTACACAACGAAAATCACCAAGTACCAAGATCTCAGACATGAAGTACGAGATATATGGGGTATGGAAAAGATCCTCATCATCCCGTTAGTCATCTCAGCAACAGGGATAGTACCAAAAACGCTTGCGACGAATTTGGAGATACTCAACATTGACCCAAACACCTACATTGAAATACAAAAAGCCACAATCCTAAACACGTGTCACATTGTCAGGAAGTTTCTAGACATGGCACATTAAGAAGTGATGTAAAAAGAGGCTTGGGAACATGGCGCTCTGCCCGTCCCAAAGCCTGTTTCCGCCAAGAATGGGCGAGGAAAACTTTTTTTTTTTTGTTTAGAAATACTTAACGTAACTTAGTAACGCATTTAAGGAAAGGATGTTGGTTTTTTTCGTTATGAAATAAACATTGTGTTAGAATATTCAAATACGTACTTTGGTCTCGTCGTACGCCATATTTTCTGCCAGGGTGAAGTTTCTCTAAAAGAAATTCACGTACTTTATGTTGTAATTTTATTATTGACAAGGAAACTACTTTTGGTGTCCCCTGTACTTCGCACAGAGACCTAATACATTTTAATAAATTCGACGTCTTTATCACGAATATGAAGTCAAATTGCTCCTAAACTCATAATTTCGTTTTCGATAAGCACTCAAAATTTTAAAATATTCCATTTGAAGCATAACTATAATTTTTAGTGGGGTTTATTTTCTGTGTAATTCCAAAAAAAATTTCAGAAATAAAGAATAGAGTATGTTTAATATAATAAAATATGCATATAAATAAGCTGATAAAATTTAGGCAGTTACAAATGATGTTTTTTCCGATTTTTTATGTAAAATCGGAACTTTTTTTATGGAAACATCGGCGGCTTTTTAGAATTTGGTTATTTTTATTATTATTATTGCTATTTAAGTAAACAATTTCGGATCATTCATTATGCTAGCGCTTTGTGATTCGTTTGCAATTTGTCGAAACGTAGAAGTATTTTTAAAGTGATAAAAGGAAATCCTAATTAGTTATTAAAGTGGGTTTAATTACCCAATATCAAATGACAAGGTATTTACAAATAAGGGTGAGAAGAACACCACTTTACTAGTAAGCTCCGATTTTGCCAGAATTCACTACTATACAATAATGTCCACTTTAGCAATGATTGGCCAATTAAAGAGTAGGATACTGTAACAGGTGTTGTGTAATTATATCTGAAATTGAAGCCAACCGGGCCGGAGGTTGTGCTTGTTTGGCTTGAGAAGCAACCGCGAATCGGACTGACGTCGCCATTAGTTTACTATGCTGATTATGTTTACTACTTAACCTTTTATTTACTGAATTTCTTAAAAGTTTTTAAAATTTGTGCTAACTTTTTTAAATATTCAATTCAGGTGTAGGTAAACACCCCATAGCGCAATTTTCGTTACAAGTCATTAATTACATAGAAGTGGACTTCAAAGTCCCAATGGGTCTCGACGCGTTTAAATTAATGCAGTACCATGAGGAAACTGACGGGATTCTCGTCGGTAAATAGCGGGTTAAGGGAAAAGTATGGGGTACAAGCTAGACAAGTGGACGAACGTTGAAAGCTAGTAGTTATCAGACAGCGGGCAGAGTTGGCCGGAGTTAGCGGCTGGAGCTCTGGCGTCGAACAGTGTGCTGTTGATTATGGGCTTAAGTAACAGCCCGTTGCAAATAGATTTCAGTTTGAGAAAGATGGTTTTACATGCCGACGAATGGACGTCTGGAAATCTGGGTAATGGTGAGGATTGGAGTTCCGAGTACGCTGGTAATGGAAGCATTCCGCTGAACACGGGTTGACAACTGTATCCTTGAACATTCAAATTCTCCAATATCATTACTAGAGTTTCGTACCGACCCCAGTACATAAAACCATGTCCCTGGACACTGCGTAAGGTTACAAATACCTAGAAACAACTACGCTTATTCAACCGTTCGATATTTACTTTTTTTTTTAGGTAATATAAAATATTTGTTCAGCAGATTAGAAATAGGACCACAATAGGTGAAACAGACATCATACATATTACAAAGTGAAATAAAATTATTAAAATGCATTATTTAGAATACAACCAGTTTCAACCTGGGATATATCGCCCAATGCTATTGTATCATTGGTTCCAATGTATTCACGCAGATACTAAACTGATAAAATTTACTAGCGTTTATGAAACACCTTTCGATGTTGTTGATTTCAATTGCGAAATCGATAATTGTACAGAATGTTCACTTTTGAAATGCACACATAGCCATAAACCGCTACGTTTTAACCATTTCTACATTCAGTATTATTACCATTATTAATTTACTTGTAGAAATTCAAGCTTTTATAAGTTTGGATTGTTCAAGTCGGTCATTAACTTTATTCCATTATTTTTCGATTTTAGCTAAAAGTCGCTAAATATGGCGCTATTTTAAACATTTGAGCGCTTATAAAAAACGAAATAATAAGTTTAGCAGAAATTTGGCTTCATATTCGCGATAAGGAGGGCAAAACATTTAAAATGTGTTTTTCTCAATGCAAAGTACAAGGGACACCAAAAGTAATCCCCTTGCAGGAAACAATATACGTTTAATATGAATTTCCAAAATATGTTCAAAAATGAGATATATGCTATATATATGCAAATAATTCAATCCGTTTTAGGTAATACCTGTACGTGATAAGACAATCAATCCTAGGCGTACAGTTGTATAAGATCATAGGATCCAATAATTTAAAATAAATTATTTACTATATTACAACATCCATAATTTAAAATAAACGGTAATTTTACGTATACTGCAATGAGTAAATGTATGCAATATGCAGGTATACTTAAGCCCTCTCCAATAACTTAAAAACTCTAGACTGCTGAAAATAATATAAAATTTTAACAGTTTTTTTAACAGCTGTTATGCTTAGACACAGGTGTATGATTTTAAAACGCAAGGTATTTCAGAGGCTCCTGTTTTATGCTCTTTATGCAGTTGCTTTACCTGCATTTCATAAAATATTGTCTGTTTGTTATAGCAGTGTGACAGTAGTGCTAATTTTAATAACACGGGTCGACAAAGCTAACGAACTTTTGCCTCACTTCTGAATTTTTTTAAGTGTGCTGAACCTGAATTTGTTCTAGCCATTTTGTTTCATTATCTATATAGTTTGTTTGTTTCATTATCTATATTTCATTATCTATAAATATTTCATTATCTAATAGTTTTCTAGGGACGTGGGTTTCAGTAAAGGATGCTATTTTAACTTTAGAAAGTTTTTGCTGAGTCTACATCCTTAAAATCTGCCAGTTTTTTGTAGCATTATTCAGCTTACCTTTTTTTTATGCCAAATTTTCTTATCGAACTTCGTTGTTTTTACGTTATTTTTCGCCAAGGTTTAAATTGCAGTTCCAGCTTTAAGTTATTTTCATTTAATTAAACATTAAACTTATTATTGGAAGGATATAAATATATTTTACCAAATAATTATCTATATTACAAAAAGTTAAAACTAATATTAATAAATTATAATACATATAAGTATTTAGAGAAAATCAATTTGTCTTTTGCTGGTTAAATTTTATCTATTAAAGTTTTGCGGTGCCCATCGGCCGAAGCGCTCATCTGTAATTTTCCAATATATCCTTCACTATTTTATAACTATATGCCACGTATATTAACTTAGAACCCTCTACATACAAAATACAGGTAGGCCCCCTACAACGCGGTAGATACGTTCCTTGAAAATGCCGCGTTGTGGGAAATCGCGTTATAGGGGACACCAACTTAATACAAAAATTGGGATTCGGTTCTAAAAAGAGAAAAACCGCTTTTTATGGTGTAACGTTTTCATCATTTTTTTAATTTATGTACATAAAAACATTTCATAAAAAACTTAAATAAAATTCAACATCATGTAAAAACTAAAAAGATTATGATTTCAAGTCAAAATCAAAAAGAAACATAATGTTATGCTCACAAATTTATTCCTCATCGTCACTCATTATAGTTGTTCGAGAACGTTTGACTGGCCTTATTTCAAGATCTGAGTTTGTTTCATCGACAAGTTCCACTGCACTTCCGGTAGGTTTAGGTTTTAAAAAATCTGTCATTGGAGATTGTTTGCTCTTGCTTTACAGATCTTTATAAATTTCTTGATAGCCAGATAAGCAATTTTGAAGATTTCTTTTAAATATTTCCGCTCTCTCCGGCAGAGAATCGTTTTCTAAAAAGTAAGATTCCTTCTGTTTCGCCATGTCCAAACATTTTTCTATACCTTTCAGAGTTAAGTTGTTAGTTTCTTCATTGAAAAGATCTTCAGAATTATCTTCCATCGGTAATGTTTCGGATATAACTGTCACCAAATCTGCTTCGTCTACTTCATTTTCCGTAACTCATTCTAGAATATCATCTACTGTTATTTCGGTGAACCCATCGCTTTCTATTGCTTGTGCAAGGCTTACTATGTTATTATTTTCACGCTGAATTGGCTGAACAACATTTCCTGACTGACCATTTCCGGTAATAAAGCTTTCCAGGAAGCATTTAGAGTCGATTGGCGCATTTCTTTTAGGGACGAGCCGATAATTTCTACACAATTTAAAATTGTTTCCAGACTTCACTGACTGTAATATCTGTAGAATCTATTTTCTCCAAAATTAATTCAAATGATTTACGGATATAGTATGATTTAAAAGTCGCTATGATTCCTTGATCCAAGGGTTGCAATAGCAGAGTGACGTTGCGTGGCGCCACACATTTCCTAAACCGCGTTGTGAAAGTACCGCGTTGTAAGAAAATTTCGGCGTTTTTCCAACCGTGTTGGAGCGAAAACGCGTTGTAAAAGTACCGCGTTGTAGGAGGCCTACCTGTACTGGCTTGATGATTAAATTTACGGGAAATTAAATAAAATATGTATGTGTATTACAAAATAATTAAGCGTGTTTTAAAAAAATAAAATGCTTTTGTATTGTATAAAAAGAAGTGAATGTTTTAAGAAATATACTGACTATCAACATACCTGTATATGGAAAAAATACTACTGTTATAATTATTTTAAAAATGAAAATTATGATGAATAATAAAGTATGAGGAATAATTTTACTCACAGAATTATCCCTACGTCGATCCACGTAACTCGCGGTTGCCTAAATTGAAATGAGACAATATCGAAAAATTACGCTAAAACATGATATCATATTATATATTTAATTGAAATATATTAAATTATGAATCATTATCACCTCATGAACTAATTGTATCAGTCTTAATAAAATTTGATTTGATAATATGTGAAGAATAGTTTCCTGATGATCAATACCGAGGTGGATGGAGACAAGATTGAGATATTGAAATTAAAAAATTGATATTGTTTTCCTTAATATTTATTGAAGCATCATTAATATTGAATATAAAGTACAGTTATAATTTAATTTAAAATTCGTTCAATATTTGATGCCTTGCGCTTTTAAGTTTAGATGTAAGATGTTTCCACAGCCTTTCACATATTTCTATATGTTAATTATTTCTTTATTATAAATTATACTCCTATTTTATAGCCAGTAAATGTAGAAAGGAGAAAAGAAATTTCTATACAAAAAACTCGGATTATCACAGTGATAAGTAGAACTAATACAAAATTTAGTCTTCTCTCTATTTCACGAAAGTCTATTTTACGAATTTTGCTATTAAGCGATTTTTTTTTCTGTGGGAGAAACTGAACTACTTATGAATTTCCTTATAAAATTATTCCTAAATGGTGAAGTTCGTTTTATATAAAATGATTTTTTTTCAGTTGATGGAGAGATTGAAGCTGTACGCATTGCTTTTCTTCAACTACAGTGCCACCTCAATCAGTTTTCAAGAACGTTCTCTCCGACTCGAAAGCTTCTTTAATACCTATCGATAATCCCAATGCCTCTCAGTCTTCAAATATTAGGAAATGTCGACCTCTCTCATCCCTTGTTTCTATTAACAGTAAAGAAATTATTCTGTAAGGATCCCTGGCCACTGCAGAATAGATGGTAACGACAAAGCAGATTCCTTGGCCAAAAGAGGGGAGAAGATTCCCCAAACTTCACACACACAAACAACGAAAATTTTTTTTCAATAACATAAAATCAATAGTGAGAAATAAAAGAGAGCTTTGTTGACTTTTTATCCGGTAAACTTTTTGTAAAAAATTTAAATAATCTATGGTGGCATAATGTTGCTTATAATTCTGAATGATTAAAAAACAGGACAATCACTGAATTTCGTTTAGCCATAGGTCACAACGGCCTAGTGAAGAAAGTACATCACATTGATAGTTTTTTCGACCTTTTTTGTGTGCTTTGCGATCTTCCTGAAGTAATCAGTTTAGCCCACATACCAGCCCTGTAGCCAAGCCGAGGACAGCAGGGGCGTGACCCCCGGTTGCCCTATGCTTGTGCCCAATCAAGCTGTTTATATATATAGAACAATCTCTTGGTGCTCTGTGCCCCATATGACTTTTGTTTTGCCCAGTTGCCCCTTTATCCTGGCTACAAGCTTGCCACATACTCCACTCTCCTGCGATCATTTCAGTTCCAACGTGGGAACGATACTGGGAAACAAATGGGTGAAGAGATATCTTCTGTAGCCACCTCAGCTTGGTTTTAGATATCTTCTACAAGTCCCTGGATTTTTTTGTCATCTTTTAAACTTTACAACACGTCTTTTCTCATGGCATGTTTTTATAACCTTACAAAGATACAAAACATTATACATTATAGAGCTTTGCGGGATATTCCGCCGCGTTTGTTTATTAAAAACACTTAACGTTTCACTCCGTGCTATGCGGAGCATCCTCAGAAGTAATTGCCGGCCAAGTTTCCCTCTGCAAAATGCAAGACTTTCGCTTGGTTGCTTGGCAGAAAATGAGTGAGTAAAAAATATGAGACGTATTTGTAGTACCACTTCTCTAGCTAACCCCTGATTGGATGACTTGCACATTACGCTCTCTTACGTGATAATTCCGATATCAATGTTTTTTGGTTTAAACTGGAGTTTTGTGTTACAGGAGGAAAGATGCATCGTCTCCGACATACATTCGAGCTCGGGTCTCTCCGTTCAGCACGGAGGACCTTAACGGTTAGGCCATCGAGGACGGGGTGCGAAACACCTTTTCTCCGCATGTATATGTTGTAAGATATTATTATCTTTCACAGGGATAACAAAATTGCCATATTGCCACATTGTGGTCAGTCAACACAGAATATTCTTCGCCTATAACAAGATGCTCTAATTTAAGCCAAAAAACGTGGGGAATTACCACGTTTACAGTATATTGAAATGGCGAAACCTCCTTTACACTGGTCACTTCACTTGTTTTCCTTTCAAGGCCTTTGGATCTGATATTAGGTGTCATTTGTCAAGTGCTAGATATTGAAGCGTGCCTATGTGGGTTGGACTTTTGAGCACTTTCAATAATTTCACCTCACGGTGCAGTCAAACAAATTGCTATTGAATAAATACATTTGGGGGAAGGGGTTTCCAAAGTATATAAAATAACCATTATATAGTCAATTATACACACACGCACACACACACACATATATATATATATATATATAAAAGTTTTCCTCGCCCATTCTTGGCGGAAACAGGCTTTGGGACGGGCAGAGCGCCATGTTCCCAAGCCTCTTTTTACATCACTTCTTAATGTGCCATGTCTAGAAACTTCCTGACAATGTGACACGTGTTTAGGATTGTGGCTTTTTGTATTTCAATGTAGGTGTTTGGGTCAATGTTGAGTATTTCCAAATTCGTCGCAAGCGTTTTTGGTACTATCCCTGTTGCTGAGATGACTAACGGGATGATGAAGATCTTTTCCATACTCCATATATCTATACTATCTCTGGCATTTTTCTGTCAGAAAGCCAGCATTCGCTGCCAATTTCTGGTGGACTATTTTCGCTACTTGATCGTGTCTATGTTTGTAGTCTGACTGCACAAGGATCTTGCATCCTGCCATCACGTGTTGGATTGTCTCCGATGCCGCATGACAGTGTCTGCATTTGTCGCTTTCTATGTCTTTTCTCTGGATGAATTTCTGATTGTTCCTTGTTGCGATCACTTGGTCTTGGATGGCTAGCATGAATCCTTCTGTCTCTGGCTGGAGAGTGCCTTTGGCCAGCCAAGAATTTGATGCCTTTTTGTCAACGTGTGGTTGTTGCAGGTCATTGTAGTGCCTGCCATGTAATGGTTTTCCGGCCCAAGTTCTTAGTTTCTGTTCATTGGCTGTTTCCAGGACACGCTCTTCGGTACTACACAGGTTTAGTGGCGTGTAATTTGCATCTGCTTGTATTATGGCTTGGATGAGTGGCGATCGGGGACTCTTCAACTGGAAGTATTGCCTCATGCTCTGGATCTGCTTGTCATGTAAGTCTTTGAGGTCCGCTTGTCCGCGTCCTCCTTCTTCCCGGGGTAGTGTTTGCCGTTCAATTGCCGTTGCAGGGTGTAGTTGTCCGGCTCTTCTTTGGATGGTTCTCATTTTCCGCTGGAGTTGTTCTAGTTCAGTGTTGGTCCATTTGATGATCCCGAAGGAGTAGGTGAGCACTGGTACCGCATATGCGTTAATTGCTTGCGTGGTGTTCTTCCCGCTCAGTTTCGTCTTCACAATGCTTCTAAGTCTTTCTTGGAATGCTTGCGTGAGCTGGACCTTGACTTTCTTGTGCTCCTGCTGCCGTTTTTGCATTATCCCTAGGTATTTGTAGGTTTCGCCCTCGTCCAAGGTCTTCAGTAGTCTCCCGTCTTCGAGTTCGATGCCTGGTAAATCTTCTTTGCTATTCTTCTGTATTTTGCACTTATCGAGGCCGAATTCCATTCCTATGTCCTTGGAGAATGTCTCTGTTATACTGATGAGTTGTCGGAGTTGGGTGATTGTTGGCGCGTATAGCTTGATGTCATCTACGTACATGAGGTGGGAGACTTTATGTAGGTTTCTCTTGTCTTTCTTCAGCATGTATCCGTATTTACTTGCGTTCAGCATCCTTGACAAGGGGTTTAACGCCAAGCAGAACCACTGGGGGCTTAGTGCGTCTCCTTGAAAGATTCCGCGCCGGATGGGGATCTCGGCCGTTTCTATTTTACTGTCTGGCGTGTTTAGCTGTAACCGGGTTCTCCATTGTTTCATGCTGCTCTGTAGGAATCGGATGATTGAGGGATGCACTTTGTATATGCTGAGTATTTCAAGGAGCCACGAGTGCGGAACAGAGTCGAAAGCCTTCTTGTAGTCTATGTATGCGGTGTTGAGTTTTCGCTTTTGTTTTCTTGCTTGTTCCAGGATAACTGAGTCGATGGTAAGCTGCTCTTTACATCCCAGAGTCCCTTTCTGGCATCCCTTTTGTTCTTCCGCCATTAAGTTGTTGCTTTCGCTGTGCCGGCTTATTTTTTCAGAGATGCACCCCGTGAGTATCTTGTACAGGGTGTTCAGGCACGTAATGGGTCGGTATTTCGCTGGGTTACTGGTATCCTGGTCCTTCGGTAGGAGGTAAGTTATTCCCTTGCAGAGGAATTCAGGCATTTTGCTGGGGTCTTCAATTATCGCCGTAAGTTCCTTGGCTAATGGGCCATGGGCGCTGGTAAATTTCTTGTACCAGAAGTTGTGTATGCCGTCAATACCCGGGGCTTTCCAGTTGTGCGTACGTTGGATTACCTGCTGGAGTTCCTCTATCGTGATGCCCGTGTACTCCATCTCCTCTATTCCTCTCGTAGCCTCCATTTCTTGCTGAATCCAGGGGGCGCTTTTGTGCTGTACTTCATTGGACCATAGTGTCTTCCAGAAGGTCTCTATTTCTGCTGGCTTTGGGGCTTCGTACTTGTCTTTGTTCGCTGGGGTCTCTCGAAGCTTCCTGTAGAAGGCCTTCTGGTTTGCTTGGAATTGCATGTTCTGTTGTTTTTTGTTGGTATAGTCTTTGTATCTTCGGAGTCTTCTGGCGTATACACCCAGTTTTTGTTTGAGGGTATCCAGATATTCGCTGATATGTTTATTGGGCTCTTCGTGTCTTGTATATATATATATATAATCATTATATTCAACCATTATCCGTCCACTGCTGGATGAAGGTCTCTCCAAACGTTTTCCACACAAGTCTATCCTGAGCAATTCGCTTCCACGTCACCCCAACCTGTTTTCTTATTTCATCCACCCATCTAGTTTGAGGACGTTTTCTAGATCTTTAGTGATCTCTTGAAATCAGTTCAGAATTTCCGTTGTCCGTCGTTGATCAGTTCTTCTTGCAATATGCCCAGCCCATCGTCATTTCAGCCCCGTTACTTTAACGATGGTGCCCTCTACTCTAGTTTTCTCTCTCACCCAAGTGTTTCTTTTTCGATCTCCCCTAGTTATTCCAAGCGTGCACCTCTCCATGTTCCTTTGGGTTGTCTGTAACTTCCGTATTGCTTCAACCGTTAGACCAACATGTATCTGATCCGCTAAGAGAGGACTGGTAATGCGTACACTGGTTGAAGTTACCTTTCTTTTTGGACTCAATGATGGTAGTTTCCGTTTCCAAACGGAAAACATATGCTGGCAATGCACACTGGTTGAAGACCTTTCTTTTTGGACACAAAGGCAGTTTCCCTTTCCAAACGGAAAAATATGCTTCCTGGATAGTTTTGATTATGACAAATTCGTCCTCGGGATTTATGACAAAAGAAGTGATTTAATTTTGAAGTCAACGGCCTAACGAATTTTCACTCCAACGTCAGCTTAAAGGTTCACAGAATCACCATTCTCACGCAATTACTACGCATAAAAAAATGTTGTAACATCGCACGAGAAGAAGAAAAAGCTGTCATTTAATCAACACCTTGAAAAGAAATCATGTTCAGGAGAAGTTTATGTTGAGCGTTATGTCAAAAATAGTTCACTTTAACTATACCTTTGCCCGCTCAAGAAATGGACCGCCTTGTGGGGTGAGGGGTCCTGCATACCTATACAAAAAGTGGACTCGTCCCCCATAAAGTACACTTGCTTGGTTTACCATCTACAATGTTACGGGGACTCTGTTTCACGTGTTATTTTATTAATTCATGCTTTCATTTGTTATTTTACTTTGGGCACCTACTACGAAAGGTATTTTACTGTTATTTTTAGTTCAGTATTTTTATATGTGTGTTTATTTTATTTTCGTGTGTTTATAATCTTTTTCATTTAAAATTGCTTTTAATAAATCCTCTTCTGTAATGGGCTATTGGGAAACAAGGTGGGCTTTTTAGCTCTTAGAAACATCCCATTATTCAGACCTCTAGAAGTTGTTTCCCCTTATGACGAATTTTCTAAAGTCGTTGAAATTGCTTTTTTTCTTTCATTTTCTTTCTTTTTATATTTTCTGTTTTTTATTTTCTTTTTTATTCCTTTTTCAATTTAGTTTTATTATTCATTTCTGTGTTTTATTATTCATGTCTGTGTTTTATTATCCTTCTGTATCTATTTTTACTGTATTTTGCTTGTTTACGTGTGTTGCTTATTATATTATTACTTTATTCCTTCTATTGTTAATTCATTGCATCTTATACCGCATAATCACAATTAGAATTATAAATATATCACTAAATATAGTATGATTTTTGTTACCTTTTAACTTCATTTTTAATTATATATATATATATAGTGAAAATAACAAATGCATATATAAGATGAATAATGAAAAAAAAACCTTTAACAACCAAATGTTTGAAGAAAATTTCCAATATATCTACCCCAGTGAATTAAAATTAGCAGAAACGTCCGTTCAAAACAATTCTATTCACTTCCTGGACATCGACATAAAAATCACTGATAAGAATAAATTAACAAGCATCATTTACGACAAAAAGATGGACTTCACCTTCCAAGTTAACCACCTCTCTAAATGCAGCTCTAATATTTCTAACGTCGTCTTCTGAAACCTCAGTATTACCATAGGAACTAGAATATCAAGAATCTGTAATACTAGAAATAATACGATTAACAGTCTTCAGCAACTTACTACTCTCTTAATTAATAACGGATTTCCAAAATCTTTCTATAATAGACAAATTAAGAGAATTCTCCGCTACGTTGCTAAACAAAAAATGTTTAGCATATGCATAAAGTATTTTCATGTATAAATGTTTGTTCTTCACGCCACCATCATACATACTTCGCCAAAAGGCTACCAAGCTATAACCCTGTACAGAGACGCTTCAGCTGGAGCATTCAATACGAAACTAAACAAGTCGCCATCTTAGCCTGGATTGCTTATATCCTTTAATGTTTGAATATATAATCAAGCAGTGCCTATAGAAAACTTTCCTTATTACGTAAGTGCCATTCACTATACATGCCATTACTGCATTAACACTACAAATTATTTATGTAAGGGCAATAGGACGCGCACTAAGCTTCTCGGAAAGATTTCTTTGAAAAACTTTTTTTCTTTTTTTGAAAATATTCGGCTTTGTTTCCACTATTTGAGCATAAACCATTTTCGAAAAGCGTTTGTATATTTATATTCTTTTTTACACCTCTATATATTTCTATTTTGAATGTATCAAATGTATCTACGTATGATTTTCTATTTTATTGATTTTACGTTTAATGTTCCTATATTGTATATATTATTGTTTATACTGTACTAATATTTGGATTTGTACGTTCTGTTTTTTGGCGCCTTTGGGCCTTGGGTATCTCGCTGAATACATCTGGCTTATCTGATTTACTTGTATTTTGTTACATACCTCCAGAAAAGGCGCCAAGCATGTAGTCCTAGAAAAGGTCCCAGACGACAGTTCTGGGGCTGTATGCTTATATTACGTCATATTTATATGTGCGTGTGTGTATGTATATATATTTGCATGTTTATATTTGTATGTTTATATTTGTATATATATATGTCTATGTTTGAATATTGTATTTTCTATTAATCTTTTCTCTTACCTTAATTCTATTCAACCTTCTTTTATTTAACTCGCCCCCCCCTTTTTTTTCACTATTCATCTTATATATGTATTTGCTATTTTTCACTATAACTTATCCATTATATAGCAGTGGCTCAATGAGCGCTAGACTTAGATAATTGCACAGTTATTTCTTCTTTATATTTTTCTTTAATATTCCTTTTTCCAATTCTAATTTTACTATATTTGAAACCTCTCTCTCTCTCTCTCTATATATATATATATATTTCATGTCATTAACATGCAAACGCAGGCAGTTGTTTATTATAGAATTATTCTTGAAATAATTTATCACATACTCGCCGCAAATAATGTTATGATCATTTCATGCATTAACATTAAGCAACCAAAGTGTTTTATAAATTCTCTTCAAACTGTTTAAAAGTTTTCGTAAAAATTAAGGAACAATTTTATACCTGGAGAAGCGTGATTAATTAAATTTAGTGGTATAAACTCAATTACTGTAGATGAACGGACATTGTAAGAAAAGTCGCAGTTTATCATAATTTTGTTTCGACAATATCTTCGACTCAGAGCGCATCTTAACCAAAGCATTTATTTTGTGATTATAAAACTTACGTTATCTGCAAGTTGACGATTACTGCAGGAAATTTTCACTAAGGTTTCAAACTCATTGGCTGAATTGCCGACGAACTTTCGGTATTCGTTTTTAGCATAGTCTTTGTCCTATTATTAAAGAGAATAATCGAATATTTTCACAATCACTCTGAAACCATTATTTGTAATATAAAAATATGAAACTATATGCAGAAAACCGATCAAAATATTATTGGTTGACTCGTCTCTATATATAAGCGTATAACGCCAGTGATATTGCCAGCGACGCATAAACAATTGCCTAGTTTTACTTCATTTCGAAAATAAAATAGCTTAAGTTTAAAACTAAACATCCTTAAAAAAAGATCTGTAGTATTGTTCGAACGATACTGTTCAATACTGACAGAGTAAATTTGAAGGAAATATTGGGATGGTGCTCAGCTAAGTCCAATCCTATCGAAATTTTGTGTTCAGCCTTAAGCGGGGGATTTTGTGTTCGGCCTTAAGCAAAGGTGGTATATCCCGCACAGCAACCCCTCCTAAGGCTATCTGCCTTACTGTCTTTAAACAAAATTTCCTTCACTTGTTTTCCATTCACATTGCGACTTTAAGAACCCCTTGGTCTTCCATCACGACCATCACATCTGGCATCTCCTGCTTGCTGCTTTACTCCTTGTCGAGTATGAGTACGAAACCAGTGTCGCGTCAACATGCTACATGAGTCCACTCGTAAGTGAATCCCCAAAAATGTTATTAACGAATAATAAATTTAGTGCTTAACGAGGAATTACATTCGAAAACGAACCTTACGACCACGTTGTGTCGTATAATCCTTACTATTTGGGTTCGAAGTTTCTTGTGAAGAATCCTTATTAGCGGCAGGCGCGGTGCTGGTTTTAAGAACGTTTTCATTTTGTGCATAAACATATGCAGGTTTAACTCTATCTATGGATACATTTGTTTACCTTCTATATCTAATGTAAAATTTTTTAAATTTCTTTTGATTATTTCATAAGGCCCAGAGTAAGGTCGTTGTAGAGGTTTGCGCACAGCGTCACAGCGTATAAAATATATGTTACAACAGATAAATCCTTATGTACAAATACACTCTTTTGTTATTTGCAATACGAGTTGGAACAGGTTTCAAACAGTTCATTGCTTCTTTAAGAGTAGCAACAAATTCAACAGCAGAACTACGCGGTATGGAACTACCTATTCACCTAGTAACCTTATTGTACTGCTATATACAAATTCTGCCGCAGTAACACCAAGATCGCTACGCAGTGATGCTCGTATGCCCAAACGGACAGTTGGTAAAATCTCTGTCCAACGATCAGTTTGATGATATTTTAGGGCAGTTTTGAGGTATCTATGCGATCTCTCGACCAATCAGTTTGCACTGGAGTGATATGATATACTGGGGTCTTGCGTGTCTTATATATTCCTAAAAAGCGTGTTAAGGCTTGAAATAGATGTCTGTCCATCTGGCGACCCTTGTCGGTAGTCAATTGTTCAGGGACACCGAACCTGGCACACCAACTTTCATAGAATGTATGTGCTACAGTTTCTGCAGTAATGTCTTGCATTAGTAAGTCCTCCAACCATCTAGTGAAACGTTCGATACATGTCCAAACAGATAAATGTATCCTCTAGAATTAGGTAAAGGACCTACGATGTCTAAATATACTTGCATGAAACGTCTTGTAGGTAATGGAAATCCCTCTGACGATGATTCAGTATATCGGTGAATTTTACTACTTTGGCAATCCAAACATGTCTTAACCCATGAAGCAATGTCTTTTTTTACATTTTTCCATACAAACCTTTTTCGAACCATGACTACTGAAGAGGCTACACCAGAGTGAGACAAACTGTGAATTAATGCGAAAACACTACATCTAAATGACTGTGGTACATATGGTCTTACGACAACACTACAGGCTTAACAACAAATGCTAATGTCGGGATCTGCCAATAGCATAGGTTTGAGCAATAAAGGACAATTTTTTTTCAGTAAGCAACGCTTTTAACTCCTTGTCTGCCTCTGGCGCTAATGCATGGCCCTATAATCAATATTACCTGTGGTATCAATTGTTGAGATGCTGGACAATGCGTCGTTGAGTGTACCAGATGCATATCGTAAATCGGTAGTGAATTGTGATATATAGCCCAAATAACGTTGCTGTCTAGGAGGTGCCTTTTCATTTCGTTTTTTGAAAGGCCATCTGCACGATTTTTAGTGATACGTTTTTGAGGCTTGCTAATTTTCTAGTAGTTTTCATAAAACTATCAAAAGGAACGATGATGAAAATACCAATGTGTATTTTGTGCGTGTTTATATTATTTTTTATAAAAACTTTGTAGTTCTTACAAAATGCTCCACCGCGAGATTTGGCGAAGTATAGCCAGTTACATCTTTTCTCAAATGTTTGTTCACAAATGACACTTTTATAGTGTCATCCAATTTGTTGTTTCTTCTTTAGGTAGTTTCCAGTTTTTCGAAAGAATTTTTACCAGTGCCTTCAAAGATATCTGTGTTCCGATTTCTGTCGGAAAAATCATGCTATCTTCATTACCATCTTTCTTCTTGTTGCTTGATACTTCTGTTTTTGTACTTCAGATTTCAGTTTTCGTCTCTTTTAATGGCCTATGAGCACGGAAATATTTGCTTCCATTTTGGAGATAACTTTTGAGCAACTCAAGCTATTTTAGAACGTAAATATGAAAATTTTAAGTGATAGAAAATTAATGAATATGATGTTCAGTATTAAATTAGATCAATTTTCTAACCGCCGTTAACGCTGATTACATTAATAACATCATATGTAAAAAAAGGAATTGCGTTCTGAAGAGAAGTTTAAATTTAAGCACAAATAAAAAATTTATCGAACAATTCGCATGCGCATCTAAATAATTATCTTAAATTTTGCTAACAAATTATAATATTTAAAAGCATTACTCTTGGCATCATTTTTTCACAGCAATCCAAAACGTCATAGTAACCTTCTGAAAATACAATTTATTTTCCTTTAGCTATAATTTAGAACATACATATGTATATTATGATATGTCATACATGTATGTAACTGTATTATAACTATACAACTTTTATATGATAACTATACTACATTTATATATTTTAAAAATAGTTATATATATATATATACTGATCAATGAACAATATGATATTAAATGACTCTAACAATTCGTTCATTTTTTAAGGTTAACCTGTGTCATCAGAACTTTTTCTTTTAACTGCATCGGTTTCTACCATTTCGACCGCAATTGTAAAATGTCATTTATTTGAAAATCAGTTGCGCTAAAACTTCTAAGGAAATCTGTAAATTCATTAATTGCTCCCTCATGTAACAAACAGAGTGAGTTAACCAATCGTAATCAATATCTAGCGACAACAGAAAGGTATTACATAACTTTTACACACTGATCTATTATTTACCTTTATGTTTATGTATGATATATATATAGTTTTCTGTTACAAGAGAGATATATTATGTTATGCAGAGATAAATAATAGTCCTTTAAATTTCCATTAAATAATATTTACAAGAGATTTCCGTGGCTAAGTATGTGACAAGAAAAGTACGAGTACAGGACAACGGACGATAGCTCTAAATAGCTTCTTAGAGATCAAGACCCGACCACTAACTACTGCCCACCTGAACAATACAATTCGTATCATTTTCAGGTCCTCTGACACAACCAAGATCAAGTATTTTGGTCAATGTTTCAAAGTTTCAAACCGATATGAAATTTCTACCTCTACGGCAAAGAAGATCCACCCGCATAAATGGTAACCCTCAAAATGAAAAGCGCAAATATTGATATTTCTAAAAATACGTGGAACGTATTTTAATAGTAATGCATTGGCGTCTAGGGTTTTATTCATTTATATTAAAATGTCCGGATAATTATCAACTCCGGCAACAAAGAAGCTTTCAACTACTATTTGTAAGATATGTAGATATGTTTCTTCCTTAGAGAAAACTGTGAAAATCTTAGGCTGATGAATTATTAATTACTATTATTTTATGCAGTTTTTGTAAGTGTAAGATACAATAGAATTGCAAATTTTGAAAAGCAGATTGGCAGAGCGTACTTAAAAAATAAAATAGGGTATCATGTCTTTACGAGTTACAGAGATCTTTAAAACATTACGTCATCAGGTACTTCATGACATCACTGAGCTGGGATCAACGTCAAAACGTGACTTTCGACTCGCGCCACCGTTTTTTGTAAGGTTCGATATCGTGAGGAAAAAAAATAGAACTTTTGAATTACGTTACCATATTGAATCTTTTCCTTTCCGGGAATTACTTCTATTTAACAGAAAAGTTTGTTTTATCAAAAAACAGAAATGCATTTGCGAAAAATTCAAACTATCCCATGTATTGTAAATTCTAGATCACTGCAGTTAAAATATTTTTAGCAATATTTTATAAAAATTTAACTGATTATGGTTAACTAATCTAATTTATAATTGATAAATGAATAAAATATAGTTCGCCGATGATGAATAATGAATAGTTCACTGGAAGTTCTCATCCGCCCAGGTATACAGGGTAATTCGAAACTTTTACAAAGGAACATATCAACCTGCCGCTCGAGTTAAGAATGGGGACTATGAGGAGTTTACAGAGTTTTAAACCCTTATTCTAATTATATGATTGTCTTTCTACAAAACTAAAATTTCGAGAAATTATGAATGTTCAAATTTCACGATTTGGAGACAAGTTGTAGACGAATTCAAATAAAACCTAAAATATTCCTTATCTATTTTTTTTTCACCAAAGTTGCAATTACAAAAAAAAATATTTTTTTTTCTTAACTAAGAACATGGCTAAACAAGGTTACACCTTTAATTTTTTATCTTTTTAAACATCAGAAAAAATTTCATTAGTTTTTTTTGAAAAAAATTTCTGACAAAGACATAACTTATGTGGGTCTCTATCATCATAGAAAATACCTTTTCATAAATTTGTGTTGTTTCAAGCAGCTGCATCTAAATACTTGATACATAAACTCAATACTATATTTTTTTTACCTTTCAGAATATGAATCTTTTTTCATTTCACTATGTAAAAATATTTACCCTTATCAATATTTTTAAATACAGGTTTATAATCCCCTTACACTTTTTTTTCTCCAAAAATATAAATTTTGTATACAAACCAAAATTGAGGTAAATCATTGTCGCATATAGTATAGGTATATTATGACAAATACTATGAAAAAAGCATCATTTCATTGCAATATGGAATCATTTAATTTGCATTTTATTTTATTTTTTTAAAAATTTCCCTTGTTTTATTTTTTAACCAAAACTTTTACGTAAGTTCTCTCTCTCTCTCAAAGAAGAGCTTTAAAATTATATCTGTTTCATTTTCTTTTTTCCCCAAGAGTTTGTCCAATATTCTTTTAAATCCTGAGTTGATATGTTTCTGATTTGTAATAGAAAAAAATTTACACTTTCATAATCTTGTTCATTTTCTTACATGTTTTACCTTTTTTCGTTTTTAAACAAAAATTATAAACCATGTGTTGACTTGTTACCGATTTGTAACAGAAAGAAAATTACACTTAATTTCAATGAAGAACAAATTATACATAATCTTGTTCCTTTTCTTACATGATTTACCCTTTTTTTAAACAATATATTATAAATCATGTGTTGACTTGTTTCCGATTATAACAAAAAAATTACACCTAGTTTCAATGAAGAACAAATTATACATAATCTTGTTCATTTTCTCACATATTTAACTTTTTTTTTGTTTAAACAAAAATTGCAGTCTTCGAAAAAGTTTGCATATTCTTCATTTTCTAAAATGAAATTTTAAAAGCTAAGATTTTTTAATTTACATTAAAGAGATTATCAAACAAAAAAAAAAGCATTCTTTGATTCACCATTATTTTTTAAAAGAAATAAAAGTGGGAAGAGTGCAAGTTTTGTTTTCTTTCAATGGTCACTATTCGGATCCCTCTTACGGGGAGAATGAAGTCGCCTTTGAGGGGCAACGGAAAAAAAAAGATTTGGAGGAGCTACAATGAGTGGGGAAATATGTTTGTGTCATCGCAGTAAATCTTATCATTGTAAGAGTAAGGGTTTACCATACCAAGTGAAAAATGGCGAATTTTTGAAGTTTTTACGAGCACCTAGATACGTCACCGACACGAAGAAGTCAGTCGCTTGTGAAGTAAATGACAGAGCATTTTAAAATTCCCTAACGAAGCGTACATAGATCCGAGAAGCAAGCGTTTCAGAAAAACAGTCGTAAATAGAAAATTTGTACACAGCCAGAACTCGTGGAATGGGAAAAGGTGTAGTTTGACAAACATACGCATTGAAAAAATCCCCAAACCATTCATAAACATCAGGGGTTAGGGCTTTTGGAAATCATCCTTGGATTGTGCAGTTTGGTATAGAGGTGTAGGAATGTAGAGAACAGAGTAGGAATGTATACTTTGAGGAATGTAGTAAAGTAAGTTGTGGGAACCCACTGAATAATTTTGACAGGAGTGATAGCACTGGGGGCGGAAAGAAACAGATAAGAGATATTTTGAAAAATAAGAAAACGTCATTTATTTCAGCAACGATGAAAGATCCCGAGAAATTTCCCCTCAAAAGGCGGTGGTACAATATCTACAAAAACTAACGATTTCCTAGGACGATTTCGTACGTGTCTTTACGAAAATGCGCACAACTCGTCGCGGAGCTTCTAGAGACCCCCGCCACTCAATTCACCTTTTTTTCATAGATGAAAGAAAAAAAGACACTTGTAATTAATCTTGATTAATGTATCTTTACGATTTTTCTTTTTTCTTATTCTCCATTCTCCATTTTTATTAATTTTCGTGGCTATCATTTCAATGACTATTTTTTCTCGTTACGATTGGGAACATCTCTCTTTATTTTCTGCAAAATTTCAATATTCTCCAGAAAACCTACAGATTACTATTATACTCGTATTTTTTTACTTGTTGTTTTGATGGTTCAATCAGGTTAAAAATTGAGTGATCGGATTTTCTCGGGGAAAAATCTGTAGATCCTGATGAAGCACGATCTTGCATGTCTTCATATCGTAAAAGCATAAAACAGCTATCGATAATTCTTCATATCACAAAAAAGTGATTTCCCCATATTGTTTATGATCTCTCCTGTAAGCCTAGTAAGAAAATTGGTATAATATTGGGGAACTCTCTTAAAAGAAACTTGTAATGCTGACGGAGAGAAATCATTAACGAGAGAAACCTTCGGATGATAAAAATAAATTTCTGCATTGTTGACATCAGGACGAGTTGTGCACATTTTCGCAAAGTCACAGACGAAATCTTCCTAGGAAATCGTTAGTTTTTGTAAATATCGTACCCACCGCCTTTTGAGGGAAATTTCTCGGGATCTTTCATCCTTGCTGAAATGAATGACGTTTTCTTATTTTTCAAAATATCTCTTATCTGTTTCTTTCCTCCCCCAGTGCTATCACTCCTTTCAAAATTATTCAATGGGTTCCCACAACTTATTTTACTACATTCTTCGAAGTGATACTTCCATGCCAAACTACACAATCCAAGGATGATTTCCAAAAGCCCCTGATATTTATGAATGGTATGGGGATTTTTTCCATGCGTATGTTGGTCAAACTGAACTTTTTCACATTCCATGAATTACTTTTTAAAATTGCAATTTTGGTGAAAAAATAGATAAGGAATATTTTAGTTTTGATAATATGTTTAAGTTGCAATTTTCGTTTAACTTTTATTTTTCATACGGAAATCGGAAAAGAACTTTATGTAATCCAGTCCTGTAATGTTGAAGTGATAACCTGATCGCATATCGTAGGAATTCCTCGAAAAAAAAAAACCCACGTAGGTTCCAACATAGCATGACCTTTGCTATCCTTGCTCCACAAGACCTGAATAACGTCGTTTGATCTAAAATCTTTTGTCCTCCTTAATGGAGCCGGAGCTGAAGGGATACATTTTCTTTATAGATTTTATTTTTCATCTAAGAAGAAATCTTATATGAGGAAAATTCTATATGTTAAAAAAAAGTGAAGGTATGAATACGTATAACTGATCTTTTAAAAAACAGTATAGTTTTCATCAAATTCCAAAAGACTATTTTGGTATACGTTAATCTATCATAAAAAAGTTGCTTGAAAGAAAACCTTGCAATTGTTGTCGTCGTAGTGGGCTGCCTATTATATACTTTATTAAGAAATGTAAGAAAATCCCATAAAAATCTTTATAATATGGAATAAAAACAGACTCGGATATTTTATAAAAGCTAAATACACTGTCTATAACAAATGTCTGTAAGAGGTAAATTGATTCTGTAGGCATATAAGAATGCTTGTGTGTAAGTGTGTGTGTGTGCGTTTGAAAAAAGTCGAAAATCAGATTTCAATTTTTTTTTTGGAAGTAGAGGAAATAATTTCATTAAAAATAAAGGATAAGCCCTAATATGTAGAAACCTTAAAGTCGTAAAGATTAAATAGAAAGATATAACGTACGAAAAAAAAAGAACCTGACAGGTGACCACTGACTGAGAGAAAAATCTTTGAGAGAAAAATCTTTCCTTACTTTTTGGGACAGTAAACTCATATTGTCTTTTAGGAAAATACCCCTTCTAGTGAGATCGATGTGGTTGGGAAGTAGAATTGTGTATTGAAGTAATAAGAAACTTGTTTTTGTACAAACGTAAGGGACCTTAGCCATTTAAATATCCAACCATTTTCGGTCAAACTTTAACCCTACGAAGCAGCAACGCGGCTATAAAAGAGTGTTCTTTTTGATAAGACCCTCAGGCGGGGTCCACGGCTGTAAAATCTAATAAATATCCGGTATTACGGAAAGTTTGGATAGGTCGGAAGCCGTTGAATAGTCGTCTACTATCATAAAAATATGGGGGTGATAGATATAATAGGAATGAATGCGTGATAGCATTTTTTTTAGAAAACCGTTCACTTCTATATAGCGAAGTCCGTCCCCGGGAAAAAAAGTTTATTATGGTAAGAAGATTTTGTAAGTCGAAGAATACCTTAAAGTGTAAATTGTAGAAAATTTTATTTAAGTGTTAGGGAAACTCGTTGCTACAATAATGTATAAAAAACCAAAGAAAATAATCATCTATACAGAGAAATAGACAATTTGTAAGTCTTATTATGTATAGAAACGTTCACAACAAACCCGCTTGATTAATCTCTCATGATAATTGAATGGAATTTCATGAGGGAGGGGACGGGAACAGGATCTCTGGCAACCGGAACTTACCTGGAATTTTCTTTCTTGATCCTTTTTAAATCATACGTATGCAAAATAAATAATAATAATAATAGAACAATACTACAACTACTATAGAAACGACGTGAACGCTTCAAGAATTTAAAGCAATCTTATTAGAACCGTTAAACTAATTATAATTACGAAAAAAAAACGAATTATGGACCTGAATATAACTGGCGTATGGAAATAACTGCAATTATACGGAAGCAGGTGTAAAAAAAATAAGAAAGAAAATGATACACGAATTTATAGCAGATGCTAATTTGTTAGTGATATTTACGAAAAGAATCTACTAGGAGAAAACAGGATGGAGGCTTAAACTATTAAATTTCATGATGAAGAAAAATGAAATACGAGGTGAACGTAATGAGAATTTGAAATAAACTTGAAAATCCTTAATTCGCAATAATTACGATAGAAAAATATTTAAAACGGATTTTGCTTCGAAATATAACCTGTTTATAGAAGCAATTGGAATTATATGGAAGAACGAAGAACAAAATAAGGAAAAAAAAAGAGAATCATATTTAAATCAGATGTGAATTCACTAATTAGTGATAATTGTAACAAAACCTTCAGAAAGAACCGCTTCGAAGCCTGTAATTTTATATTGTATGAGGGAGAAAAATAAGAAAACGACGTGATCACATCAACAAATTAAAGCAACTTTTAATATGTCTTTAATTAAAAGTAATTACAATAGAAAAAATAACAAACACAATGAAAGCGGGGTATGGTCTGTAATACAACTTGCACATGGAAGTACTACAATTATATGGAAGAAGGTGTAAAAAATAAGAAAAAAAGATACACGGAACTATAGCAGATGCTAATTCATTAATTAGCCATAATTGTAGAAACTTAGAGGGAAAAAGATGATTTTATATCCGAACTATTACAGTGTATGAATCATTACAATAAGAAAACGAACGAAGAAAACTTAAGCTATTATATATTTCACTAATTGGAGTTAATTACAATATGAAACTTAAAGGGGGAAAATCTAGCAGCGAGTATCTATAAAAGATAATACACAAATACAGATAATGAACAGGGCCGTACCTGTATAGGAAAATATACTAATTAATTAACAGGATTAAAAAATCACTAAAATACTCAGAGGGTGTAAAAAACTCGTTAATTAGCAACAATTACGATATTAAATTAAAAAAGGATTGGGGGCCCTGAATAAAACTTGTAGACAGAAATACTGTAATTATTCAGTGTGTGAGTAACTATAATAAGAAAACGGATACTATTTCACTAATTAGCATTAATTACTATATAAAACTTAAAGGGGAAAACCTAACAATGGGTATCTATAAAGGATAACACACAAATGTAGATAATAAAACAGGGTCGTACTCTTATAGGAAAAAATATTATTTAATTAACAGGATTAAAAAACCACTGAAACACTCAGAGGGACATACGCTCTCCGAGGCATACTCTTATATGAAAAACAATACTGGTTAATTAACAGGTTTAAACACATTATAATAGCGGCAGGAGGAACATACCGGGCCTCCGATGAGAAGGGTGAATCGGACCGGAGCACCGCGCGCCAAAGGGGGGAAAGCACGTGGATAAGTGCTACCATACCCCGGCCGATACTACATTCAAACTATTAGAAATTATAAAATATTTTTTCAAATCAATTTTTTAATTGCGTGATTTTGCTCAAGGCAGGTTACTGCGGACTTTTGATCGAGTTGAATTTTTATAGGCTGCTAAGTAACGCATTATTTAACACCTTCTCTTGTTTTTACCGAAAGTCCCATAATATGAAGAAAATTTTACATTAATAATTCTTATAAGCTATCGATGCTTAAAGATATAAATAAAATTATCAAATAAATTTAGAAAATAACGTTCTGTACATATGGAGAATGTATTCTGATTAATCATTTGTCTACAGTTTCTATAACTTTAAATTAAACAAACAATCCATAAATTTTACAACTTCAAATTAAACAGGCACATACATTTCACAACTTCCAATTAAGCAAACGTAAGTTTTATAAACAAATTCATATGAAAAGTTACCCTCAGTTTCACAGACGACTGCAATGTAACAATCTCTCTTTGCGTCGTGCAAAGGGTCGCCTGCGGATACCACAGAGATGGCAGTCGCGGAAAGAAGAGTTACAAAAATTAAGCTTAGAAGATACATTTTTGGTTACGGCTACGAAAGCTTTGAAAGCTGGTTTCTATCGAAGTGTTTATACCTTCGTATGTTCAATGCTTGGTTTTTATTTTATTCGGATTTTTATATAAAGGAGAGTCGTTCATGTTGCGCAATTCGCTGGCTGTTTTGTTGGATATGCGCATGACGTCATCAACAAAACAATTGCTTGTTGTTAGCTTCAATCGAGCTTTTTTTCCGTTTGAAATTTTGTCTTTATTTTATGATATGCACCTGAACGAAAATAACAAAAACAATTGCTTATTCCTATTCTAGGTGACATATTTTTTACGTAAGCGTTCGGAAAGGTATTTATAAATCAAATACCATATGCAGGTGCTTATAATATATAAAACTTCCTTTACTGTGGATATGAGCCTTTGAATTTCAGTTACTCCGTACGTATGATCTAATGAAAAAAATTGTTTCGAGTTTTTACTTTATTCTTTTATATATATATATATCATCATCATCATATTCAACCATTATCTATCCACTGCTGGATGAAGGTCTCTCCAAATGCTTTCCACACAAGTCTATCCTGGGCCATTCGTTTCCACGTCACCCCAACCTGTTTTCTTATTTCATCCACCCATCTAGTTTGAGGACGTTTTCTAGGTCTTCGGTGGTCTCTTGGAATCCAGTTCAGAATTTCTGTTGTCCATCGTTGATCAGTTCTTCTTGCAATATGCCCAGCCCATCGCCATTTCAGTCCTTTTACTTTAACAATGATGTCCTCTACTCTAGTTTGCTCTCTCACCCAAGTGTTTCTTTTTCGATCTCTCCTAGTTATTCCAAGCATGCACCTCTCCATGCTCCTTTGCGTTGTCTGTAACTTTCGTATTGCTCCAACTGTTAGACTCCATGTCTCTGATCCATAAGAGAGGACTGGCAATACACACTGGTTGAAGACCTTTCTTTTTAGACACAAAGGCAATTTCCCCTTCAGGATAAAACTGTTTCTTCCAAATGCACTCCAGCCAAGTTTAATACGTCTGTTGAGTTCTTTCATAATGTTGCCATCCATTGAAATCAGCTGGCCAAGGTAAATATATGAATCAGCAATTTCTAGCTCAATGTTGTCAACTTGTATTTTTGTTTCCTCTACAAAATTATTGAACATGATCTTAGTTTTTTGTAGGTTCATCTTGAGTCCAACTTCTTTACTTCTAGTTGAGAGCTCCTGTACCATGTCTTGGAGTTCTGATGGGTTCGTTGAAAAAATAACAATGTCATCAGCAAACCGCAAATGATTTAAATATTCACCATTTATTTTTATTCCCTTGTTATTCCAATTTATCTGCTGAAAAATCATCTGTAAAGCTGAAGTAAAAAGTTTTGGAGAAATGGTATCTCCCTGCCTCACACCTTTACCAATTTTGATAGTTTTGGTATCTTTATGTAACCGAAATTTTGCACTTGCATTTTTATACACACGTTTCACCATGTCAATGTACACATCCTCAATGTCTGTTGATCTTAAAGAGTTGATGACTGCTGATGTTTTAATAGAGTCAAAGGCCTTCTCATAGTCAATAAATGCAACACACAATGGAAGTTCATATTCATGTGTTCTTTCAATTAATTCTCTTAATACTTGAATATGGTCCACTGTACTGAATCCACTTCGAAATCCAGCTTGTTCTCTTGGTTGAGCTGCATCTAATTTTTTCTGCAGGCGATGTGTTAGCACTTTTGTGAAGATTTTATAAATAGCAGGTAACAAGCTAATTGGTCGGTAATTTTTCAAATCCTCTTTATCACCTTTTTTATGCAAAAGAATTACTGTTGCAGAATCCCATTGGTTTGGTATGTTACCGCTGTTAAGACATTTGGTAAAGAATTTTGCAAGTATGTCTTCTACATATTCTCCAGCTTCTTTTAGGATATCTAATGTAATGCCATCATCGCCAGGGGCTCTTCCTTTCTTCATACTTTTTATTGCAAATGAAACTTCTTCTTTTAAGATTTTAGGAGCTGTTCCTTCGACTATCTCAGAGTCTTCGTTTAATCCACTGTTACTTTCATATAGTTTTTTGTAGAATTCTTCAACTCTTCTAAGTATTTCTTCCCTATTTCTTGTTACGGTGCCATCCTCTCCTTTTAATGCAATGATGTGTTTCTTCCAACCTTAGATAAACCTCAACCGCAACCCTAAATCTTGTTTTCGTGACCTTTCACTGCTTACAGATTGAATTTTTAACAGAGACTTTGAGGTTCTATGTACTCAATCCTGGAACTGGTATTTCGATTGTCCACCTTCATATCTCTTCGCCTTTTCATGAGCTGTTTCGTCTTCTCAGATAATTTGCTATTGTGCTTTTTACAGGTTACACCACCAATTTCCCCAGCAGTTTCAACTATTGTCTTAACAATGTTTTCATTTGCTTCTGAGATATCACTTTCATCAATAAGTCCTTCCAGTGCAGAAAAGCGATTTTTTAATTCCAACTTGAATGCCTCGGTATTTACTTTCAGTTTCATTAGATCCACCCTCTTACTTACTTGTTTCCTAATGAGCTTCTGTCGTTCTAATTTAGTATTTAAGTGCACTTTACATCTCACCATTCGATGATCACTTCCAGTATTAAATCTGTTCAGTACACTGCAATCTTCAATAATTGATTTCTTGTTTGCCAGGATATAGTCAATTTCACTAGTTCCCCCATTTGGGTGTTTCCATGTCCATTTTCTTTGCGGTTTCTTCTTAAAAAATGAATTCATGATGCTAAGGTTTTCAGCTTCTGCAAATTCGATGAGTTGATCGCCACGTTCATTCCTTTCCCCATATCCGTATTTACCAACCGATGTCTCTCCTTGTTCCTGTTGTCCAATTCTTGCATTGAAATCCCCCATGATGAGCTTGATATGTTGTTTCCCTTTGGTGTGTAACTCTTTGATTTCTTCATAAAATTCTTCAACCTCTTCGTCGGTATGGCTTGATGTTGGTGCATATACCTGTACTATTTGAAGTTGGTATCGCTGGGTTAGTTGAACAACAAGCCTCGCTGCTCGATCTGATGTACTTTCAACTTCCAGAAGACAGTCTTTAATTCTTTTGTTGATTAAGAAGCCAACACCACTTGTTCTTCCAGTTTCCGTTCCTCTATAATAAAACAAATGTCCACTTTTAAGTTCCACCAACTCTTCACCTTTTCTTCTAACTTCACTGAGTCCTACAATGTCCCATTTGATCTTGTCTAGTTCCTCTTCCAATTCCTGAAGTTTTGCTTCAGAAGCAAGGGATCGTCCATTAAACGTAGCCAAGGTCAATAACAAACGGCAGCCTGGGCCATTCCAGTGATTCTTAGCACCCCCTGCTTTCATGCCACACTGACCGCTGCCTTGATCAGGAGCACTCCAGCACCTGGAGACTAGGGGCCATGGTTTCTGGTGTGTCAACATAATGGAGGAATTAGCCATAATTTCACCACGCTGGCTAGACGGGTTGGTGAATTAGCCCTCCCCTTCCGCCTTTCTATCCGTGTAGCAAATATTAATTTGCCACATAAATAGAAAGCTCAGCCTGCACCACTTGAAGGCGGGGTAGGACACTAGGTTACTGGCCTGGCCGGTTCCACACATCGTCACATACGTTCAGCGTGTGGGTCTCCTTCCAGTTAGATACCAGCAACCCTTTTGCAGGCCATATATATATATATATGACACAAGGGATTTGTATGGTGAGTTTTACTATGGTTCACAAAAAGGGCTAAGGGGAATAAGATACCTACACAGATCAGTTGCAACTCTAAACCCACCCCATAAGAAATCTATACCTTCGTGCTTGATCCTTAGTAAATAAAATGCGCACAAGACGATCCCAGTTATAAATCGTATTCGGTCGTTGACAATTGTTTCGACAAAGAAAGTCGATTGCCTTCTTCTGAATATATTTGTGAATGAGAAACCAATGCCGAAAAAAGTGAGTTTTAGAGCAGTGACTTAGGGAAGGACGGCTCTGCGGCTCGATTCCGATATCTGGCATATATGCATGGACGTTATCTTAACCACTTATCTTGTATTAAATAAAAGTACGACGCTGTCGTCGAATGATAACGAACCAGTAAAGATTATCAATAGAGCTCGGATTATATGGGCTAAACAGGTACCAAAATATGCACTAAAATTCCTAAAATATGCATTTATATACATTAAAAATCCATAAAATGTGCATATATATGCACTAAATCCTCAAAATATGCATTTATATCCACTCAAAAGAGCATGTACTTAACATGACAAAATATGCACTTAAATGAAAAATTGGCACTTAAAATGAAAAAATATGCACTTAAAATGAAAAATATGTATATGAATTAATGAATGCGTACTTAAAAGGAAAAAAATATGCACTTAGATATTTTTTTCACTTACTTAAAAACATATTTCCTAAACTTTAAAGAAAAGGTCAGATTTTCTTACTAGGTATCTGACTTGGGTAGAAATATTTGATGTACAGCGTAATTTTTATTATATCATCGCACGTTTTCCATAAATTTTCTTAAAAATTAAGCTTTGTCTTCTGCTAATCAATGACATTTTATGGCCGAACAGGCCCTTTTTAGGTCTATTGAGGTTATTGGATTGTGTTTATAAAATTTGCCAGTAGTTTAAAATAGACCAGTGTTTCCCAACGTGAGGTCCACGCCCCACAGGGGGCAATTTGAAAATGGACTCCACTGTACATAATGTAATAAAACTGTAATAAATGTAATAAAAATGGGACCACTGTACATAATTAATGCAATATATATAATTAATATAATGTACATAATATTATATATATATAATATATAATTTTGTATTTAATGTGTTTTAAGGGGTCATAAATAATTATGGGGGCGGGGGGCGGATCTTTTGGTTACTATGAATTTGGCTTGACAAAGTTTGGGAACCACTGTAATGGAGAGTCGGTCCGTAATAGACTATCAGCAGTGTCTATTACTGATATATAGTGTGGTGGAAACTTAACCGAAATAATTCTTTGTTGTGATTAATCTAACCTTAGGTTAACTATCGGCCTGGCATGTTAGAATTTAACCGTTCCGTCTTCCTCTGTGTATGTGTGTGTGTGCGTGCGTGCGCTAAGGGTAGTGACTAATTCAGCTGCAAATGTGACTATATTTTTTTAATGCCTCAGGACATAATTAAAATTGAAAAATCCATATTATTTTTTACTCATATGGAACTAAAAGGAAATTTCAACTTTACCGTTGTGTGAGAAATTTCCTGTAAAGAATAGGAAACTCTTAAAATTATTGAAACCCTTGAAATATGCATTTATTATGACCATTTAACATTTTTATTCATTTATATGCACCAACGCCGAAAAGAGACAAAATAAGAAATTTCATATAATCCGGGCTCTAGTTATCAATAACAGATGATAGATAAAAATAGTTAGTGAGAAATGCGCGGGCTAAAACAAAATATTTCCAAAAATCATTTCTGAAAATATTCTTGTATGTATTCATACGGAAATTCTTTATATTAGGGGATAAGTATGCTGAAAAATTTTAACGCTGATATATTTGGATCGGATGTCCTGATTTATTCATCTGACCAATGTCTTATTTCATTTTAGAATGACCAATCTTGTCCCTAAAAAAAATTTCGATCGATAGCTGCTACAAGAATTATAAAAATGCTGCACGGTGGTTTTTTGCGTTAACCACTTGCTGGAAATTATGCTATCCAAAAATTTATATACAAAGAAAAATCCATAATTTCCAGTGTTCCTGTGACCTAGTCGGTTATAATGCTCTGGTCCATGTGTGTAGATTAGCCGCTGGTTCAAATCCGGATACGAGTGATGCTCTTTTTTTCTTTAACCCCACTATCTATGGCTTGTAAAGATAAATCCCAGATGGTGGGTTACACATACAGCTCTAGTTTGAGCTATACACGTGGATGTCCGAATAGAATTGTATGATTCTGAAAAAACATTAGATTATGCCTCATGATACGTTTTCCAAAACCGTTCACAAACTGAAAAAATGAAATGTAATGTTTATTCAGTGACAATGCCTAAAAAATCTTTCCTCGTTTACATGTTTTAACAAAGGTTATTTATTCAGTTGGAAAACGAAGAATTTTGGGTTTAAAGAGAAGAGGAAAGGCACGAGGAATATGAAAATATGGAAATGACGCACGTGATGTGAGGAAATAATCCATTCTTTTAAATTCTATCAGGAAGGTTGCATTGTTAAACTGAAAGGTACCTTTCCATAAAATACCGAGTTCATTTTATTGTAGTGCTTGTTTAAATATGCAAATATTCCTTGTGTCATTTATATTGCTTCTTCGTGCGTGTGTTTGTTATAGTAAAAATTATTCAATATCAGGAAGATAATAATATGCGTTTATTTTCGGTATGCGTGGGGAAAATTCTATTTCGCATAAAAAACATTATGCTGTGAAAAGAGGAAGGAAAGAACCCTAAAATTAAAATACTCTGTATATTCCTAGTATTTTTATTTTTTCCTTTTTTCCTTTCTATCGATGAATTTTATTTTATTTTATTTTATTTTTATTTTTTCCTTTCTATCGATGTTTCTTAAGGGGGGGGGGTCATTAAAGAAACCAAAAAATAGGGTTTTCCAAAAAGACATAAAAAACATTTTCTCCGAAAATACTTATTCGATGCATACAAAATTTTTTTTGTATAGTTAGTAAACATATTTACATATTTTATATGTGGCATTTTACGACATATGCAATATTTGTAAAATTAAAAATATTTATATCAAATGAAATTTTTTCTTCTAGAAAACACGATTTTTACTTTACGTTCAGGTCAATAATTAAAAAAAACTAAGAAAAAAATTATAAAACGCTTCACACAACGAACGTGGAATCCTTATATGAACGTACTCAAGAAATGTAAGTAAATGGAAACTCAAATTTTTGAACATATAATCCTTTTGTGACAGAAATAAAATTAGGTATTTTTATCATTATTATATAATTAATTAGCATTATCATGAAAGATAATGATAATTAACGAATAAATTAATGTCTTAAGGGAAATCATAGAATATACTTAGAAAAAAACGACCACTTACTAACGAAATTTTTATAAAAGAGAAAAAAAAATTAACAAATAGCGATCATCAAAGATAATAATAAACTTTAAATGAATCATATAATACACCTTGATAATGATAAGACTTAAAGGGAAATTGTAGAATATATATGAAAAAAGGACTTTAATAAATCACTAACGAAACTTCTATATAGGAACTTACAAAAAACAGCCATTGATCATAAATAGGGTTCCAGCCAGCGAAGGAAATTTGGTGGTCCAAAAAAAGGACCACCTGGTCACTAATTGGTAGTCCAAAAACTAAACCTGGCAGAAACAAGTTAAAATTACCATATATATATCCTTCTACAACATGTATCACTGATTAATAATCGGTAATACATACACGGAAATTCAACTTCCCATTGTTTGGGAAATTTTCATTTTCTTTCTATAGTATCTGCTTCCAAGTTTGAAGAGGAGGAGTGTGTTTTCGATGGAATCAGCAATTTAGCGGACTCCGTCGACTTTACATCTTGCGGAGCCGATGGCGAAGTCAAAAAGAAGATTAACATTGTCTGCGAATGCGACATACTAAAAACGAAAAACGATGCAAAAATGCTTTAAACAAAATAACACGTAAACGCAGAAAATGATTCAACGTTACAAATAATAAATACCATTGGAATAGCTTCACTTCATATTGATTGCTGATCAATTAAGGGGGAATTTAAAGTGAGGGGGACCATTTCCTAATATGATCACAATCCTACAACGTTTCTTGAAAATTTGGCTGTTGGGTGTTGCCACAAGATGTGTTTGCTTGCTTGTATACAGGGGGAATTGGAAAGGGTGGCCGCCGAAGACTGAGCTGTAATCCCAGGACTACAAGACCTGTATTTGTTGCGAGTGTCTTACATAACAAAATATTGAGCAAACTGAGTATGCAGGTGGTTTTTGAAAGAAAAAAATAATTAAATTGCTTGCATCGTAAGACTCTTGGGCGGAAAAGTTTTATCTTTGATGAACAGTAGCCGTGAAACTAAATTCATGATTTGCGTATGAAAAAAAACGGAAAACGTCCACGCGTGTTTCAGACGACAAATTTGTTGTCCATGTTTACGATTTTATCGACCATTGATTATGTGTTGGCGACAATTGTCACTTTTTGCCATGCTGGCTCGAACCCTAACCATAAAAGATAATGTTAAATAACAAAATAAATTAATAATAATAATAAGCCTTAAAGGTAATCCTAGAATATATCGAAAAAAGAAGAATTTTGCTTACTAACAAAACTTTTATAAGAGATAAAAATTAATAATTAGCGATCATCAAAGATAATAAAAACCTTAATTAAGTCACATAATATACATGTAACAAAAATTCGGAAAAAACAGTTAAATAAATTAATTATCTTAAATATTAAACTTTTATAAAGAATCTTGCAAAAAACAACCAATTATCATGAAAGATAATGCTAATTAAAACTAATAAATTAATAATAATAATAATAATAATAATCATTAAAAGGAAAGCCTAGAATACACCGAGAAAAGGACTTTACTTACTAATAAAATTTCTATAAAAGAGAAAAGTGAACAACTAGCGATCATAAAAGATAATAAAAACTTAATTAAATCATATAATAATAATAACAATAATAATAAGTATTATTTATTTTTCACTTGTACAGTAAAAATAATATACATTATATTATTTATTCTTTTAATATGTGGAAACAATTTGATCATACAAGGAAAGGTCCCATGGAAAACATCTCTTTGGATATAATAAACCTAGGACCTCGAGTTGATTAATCAAAGACAATCATGTTAATAGCACCAAGTTAAATACAAAAATTAATCTATTTGATATTAGTTCATCACAGTCCACCAGGTCGTTAGTACATTATAAATTTAATTTGTTACGAGACCAATGATAAGATTAAGTGCTCTCTTAATCTATTTTTAAATTTATTAGTTCCGTTTATTTTTTTATATCCTCAGGTAATTTATTCCAGAGGTTAGGACCCTTGAAATTAATGTTACTTCTCCCTGTTTCGGTTCTTATTTTCGGTAAGATTAAGTCATTATATTTTCGGCAAATATTTCTTTCTATTTCATTATACTTAATTTTTATTAACCCCATGTGCTTGTTTTCCTTAATTTTTTCAAAATTTTTAATCAAAATACAGCATACTAAATTTAAAATGACATGGAAAAATTATTCCACAGAAAAAATAAATAATTTAAACAAATTAATTAATTAATTAATTAATTAGGAATCATTGCGCTCAAATTCCTTTACGACTTTTACATCTTAATTCAATTATTTGATAAATTATTCCATTAGATGCCTTTTGGATGGATTTTTGAATGAATTAAGAGAGGATTTTAATCGAATTCAGTATGAGATAACAAAATTAATCCTATGGGATTCATTTTTCTTTCAGATGCTTAGGATTATTCTATTTGGAAAGAAAACACGTAGACGGACGCGTCAATTTTAGCCAACGAAAATGAGCATCCGATGTTTCACATATATCATTTAAGTTTCCTTGATTGTGCTTAAATATATTTAACTACGGATTCCATAACGTAATTTTCTGGATCTCTGCAGGCGAATTTCTTGAATTAGGGTTCACAGAGAAATGTAAAAACTCAAAATTTTCCCCAATTTTGGGGCTTAATAAAATGTTAATTAAGTTAGTAAAATGGCAATAAAATGTTATTATTTTCTTCTTTTTAATATTTAACTTGGATTTTAGATTTTTCTGCAGTTTAATTTCTGTTTTGATAAAAAAAAATACTACTGTTTAAATGCTACTGTGTACCTGGCAAACTATTTCCAAATATTTGTGTTTTATACACGTGGCAGAAAATAGAGAAACACGTGGAAGGAAATAGCTAAATGTCTGAGAAATATAAAAATAAACGCGTATTTGCACAGTATGAAGATGTTTAATCAGATGGTAACGACTTTCATAAAGCGGAACTTCCCAATGTCTAGACGGTGAATAAACTTTCTTGTAATACGCAAGAGCATTTAAAAATCATAGCATTTTCGGATATTACGTGGTTATAAGTTTCATAAAAATTTTTGCCGATATCTGCAGTAAACATACTTCTTCTGTACATAATGATGTAAATTCTGTATACAATTCTATAAATTTTGTAAATAATTATGTAATTTCTGTACATAGCACTTCACGACGCGTATTTTGCCCTCTTAATGAAAACTGCCTTTTCCTACGTTTTTTGGACGCATATTTCAAATCTGACCTCAGTCTACCTACCATTTTTTCTTTAAATGGCATTTATGTCGTCCGAAATATGAAATTTTATGCCATTTTCAAGATGCTTTAAACATAAATTCGGGCTAATGCGGTTTTTTTTCCATTTATTTTATTATAAATTGATTACTTTCTTAAAGTTAATGCTGTACCGGCAGATCCAAGTGGCGGAGGCTATCGGCGCCCCCGCTTCCATATGTGATCCCTTATTATACATGGAAAATAAAACAGTTCCAGAAACTTGATTAAAAATGAAAATAAAAGCATGAAATAGTCTCTCTCTTGAAAGATTTCCGGATCTGCGAATGGGATGCTGTAATATAGAAATTTTCTGCCAATGGTTGACAGTACTTACCATAAAAAAGCAATACAATCTCTTAGTATTTTGGCTCAAATGCCATTTTGGATTTTTCTTCATTCTATTTGCTTTGTTTGCAAATGTTCTCGTTATTAAGTCGTGAGTTTTGGTAAACATATTTCGATTTTGTAATTTTTTTTCGTTTAATTAGGCCTGACGGCAAATATTTCTTCAAAAATGTCTATAAAATATGTAAACAGTTGTGATACGTTTTGTAGTGATTGTGGAGAAATGATCTTGAAATCACAAAGATAGACTATAACTTCACACCCTCTGTGAGGAATGCATATGAACTGCATTTTGGTTGCAAAGTAGGAGACCAAGGTAAGTCTTGGGCCTCTGAAATATATTGCAATCCATGACATCCATCGTCGTACATCAATGCCATTTGCTGTTCCTATGATCTAAACGAAACCGAAAGATCGCGTTACAGACAGCAATTTTTGTCTTAAGAATGTGCAAGGCATCTCTTCCAAATAAAGACATAAATTACCCAAATTTAGACTGTTTCATGACCAGTACCATAGAACAGTGGTCTTCCTATACCTACTCCACCAACAATCTGAACACTTAGCAACGATGAAGACGACAAAAGCGACGATGAACAAGTAGCTGTGACACAACAAATATTGATCCCGACTTCGTGATTTTAACGCGTTATCATCTCATCCCACCATTCAAGATGAACTGAATGATTTTATGATCATCATCATTAAGTGCCCTCTCCAATTTGGAGGCCGGTGGCCAACGCAGATCACATTTTCCTGTCTCTGCTGGCATGGATAATGTCTTTTTGTGCTTAGATTAGTCAAATATTTAAATCATCCATCCACCCATCCTCTTCTTTTCTGCCTCCTTCCCATGATGTTTCCGTGACAGTTGGAGTAGATGGTATTGTTCTCATTAATGGCTGCAGTGGCTAACTTTCTTCTCAGGAATTAAAGTGGCGTTTTGTTATTTGTACATTGTTTTGTTGGATCTGTTCAGCACTTCCTGATTGGAGATCTTGTCAATATTCTTCTGAGACATATTTTAAGCTTCGATTTTGCATTCTAACGTCTTCATTTAGTAATACAAGTCTTGCAACCAGTAGAGTATAGTAAGTAGAATAAGCCAAATAGCATTTAAAGTGCTGAGATGTAAATTTAATTTTCTCTCATACAGAACTTTTAATTCATTGATTTTAGTTTGCCCAGACCAATTAAGCACCTTATTTGTTGTGTTTGGTCGTTCTTTTAGTCAAAATGTTTTCCCAAATAACTTACTTGTTCTATGGCCATGCTTTTACAATGGGCAGTGATGTTGAAGCTTTTCCTGCTAAGACGAATGGTTTTCGTTTTCTACACATTAATGGTGAGTTCCATTTTTTCGCTTGTTGTATCAATTTCATTGATGAGCACCTGCAAATCTTTATTTGAGGTAGCCATTATTACCATATCATCAGCATATCTCAAGTTATTTATAATAGTTCCATTTATCTTTAAACTTTCTTTCCTTTCTTCCATGACTTCTTGAATCATTTCTTCTGGGTAAAGATTATACAGGATGGGAGAAAGGACGCGTCCCTGTCTGATTCCTCGCTTTAGTTTCGCTCAGTTTTCTTCATCGTTGTCGATTTTAATTTTCTGTTCCAATAGGCAGCTTTAATAATATGGATATCTTTGACATCCAGACCTGTCTTCAAGAGTATTTCTATCAGCTTACCACGTTTTATCCTAAAAGAAACTTTTTCGTAATCCACAAAGCGGAGAAAGAGAGGGTTATTAATTTCAATTGCCTTTTCTTCTAACTGCGATAATGTGAAGATTGCTTCTCGTGTGCTAAAGCCGAATTGTGTATTACAAATTCTTTTATCAATTTTTTTGTAAATTCTGCTGTGGATAATTTTTAGCAAGATTTTACTTGTATGATTAAGAAGGCGGAGCATTCGATGTTTTATGCACGTGGTGGTATTGGCTTTTTTGGGGATTGGAATAATTATTGATTCGTTTAGTTACTCCGGGATTATACCAAATTTATAGATGTTGAAAATTTTTATGATAAGAGATTTAAATCTCTCAAAGACGCAAACTAAAATATTAGGGTCTTGGTTACAAGGTTGGAATCTTTTGAATAAAAATATCACATCATTTAGACATAGGCAAGCAGATTTTGAAAAGTTTTTCAATTGGGGACTATATAGTATATTGATGCAATGTGGGCAATTTATTCTTAGCATTCGGTCAATCTCATGACCTACTAGACTTGCGCTTGTTCATTGACTCCTCCAAATTAAGTTGAAATGCAGTCCTTCTACATAACTGTAACGCCCATTGGTGTATGCAGAGAGTGTTGATGGGGGTTGTAACCCCCATTGCAATGAAATTTTGTATATTTAACATAGGAATATGTGAGTTGTAGCTCTGTAACCCCATCATTAAGCGTATAACCCCCCCCACCCTTAAGAAATTTCCGTGTACGCCTATGGTAATGCCTACCCTTCCGTACACTTAGCTCATTCTGTACACATGAAGGAGTCCTATGAAAACTGCAGAGATTGCTGAAAATAGTTGACTACAACCATAGGCGTAGCCAGGGCGGGGGTGTTTGGGGGTTGTATCATAGTGTTAAATCGTGGAGAATTTTAATTTAAGATTACGATCTATGAATTTTATTTGATCCGAAACTAGTAAAATTTCCAAATCCGTTGACAAATTTTGCATTCGCATGTCCTTACGAGATGTGAACGTCGAAATATACAGAAAGCTAAGGCAATTATGTGATTTATTAATTCTCTCAATCGATGGCGCCGGTTTCGTGTATATTTCGTTCTTTTAAATTTTGTGAAGTGCGCCGTTTTTCTATTTATTATACGTAAAGGTATTTAAATTCTTTAGATGATTCAAATCCATAGTTTTTATCTAACTGCCCGCAAATTTCTGACCTTGTAGTTGTGTGCAAGCTTCATCTAAATACTTCCACAAAAAGAACTAATTCAATTTTAATACAATTCATTTCAAGCTAAATCAAGAAAAAGGTTACAATATAAAACGAAAGAGAAAAAATACTGCAAACCAAGACATAATTAATTGTGTATTCGAAATTATAACTTTTCATTTAGAAATGCGCAAACGTATTTATTACAATTGTTTCGTTATTTAATAGTGAAAAAACGATTTCTTGAGTAAAGTCAATTTAGTCAGGATTCCCAGTGGCAATCATCATCAAAAAGGTTACGACAGAAATCATTCCGATTATAAAATATGGTCCTGAAAATTTAAGAAAGAATATTACTTTAATTCCTACCTTTAAAATTATATAAAATTCAAATTCATCTTAAGTCTGAAAATTACGGAATTTGAGAGTACATAATACACAGTAGAACCTCCATATAATGAAATGGACGGTTCCATAAAAAAAAATTCGTTATATAGAAAATTCGCTATGTGGAAACGATGTATTCATGAACCAGGGCAGGTCATTATGATACCAAAATTAAAATCCTGTTTTTCAGTTAACGACTGTTTCTCATAAATAACATTCAACCATTTAAAAATAGATGTTTTTAAGTGTGAAATATACATGCGGATGAAAATTGAGTTGAACAATTTTTATCTTAAAATGAAAACGTATTTAATGCTTCTTTCACACACATTCATGCTTTTGTAAAAGAAATCTAATGTCCAGCTGCACAATAATGCGCAGATGTTATGGCGTGATTAGATGGTGAAACGTTCGAAAGAAAATAAATATTTCTGCCTTCGGTGGGACCTGAACCCACGACCTTCCACTTGCCGGGCGGAGGCTCTACCCACTGAGCTACGAACGACAATATCCATAAATCCAACAATATTCCATAATCCAACAATAATATCCATATATCCAACAATATATATCTCTTTACGAACGTATAAAAGGACTTTTTACTGATACCAGTTATTTTGTGCAAATGGGAGGTCGTGGGTTCAGGTCCCACCGAAGGCAGAAATATTTATTTTCTTTCGAACGTTTCACCATCTAATCACGCCATAACATCGGCGTTGGTATCACTACGCCAATAAACGTTGATTAATATTGTTGTTAAGGTATTATTACCCTCCGCAGGGATAACACAATTGCCAAATATGGTCAACACAAGAAAGCCTCCGGGGCGAGATTTTTGTGAGTTTTCGTGGGGGAATTTATTATACAATAATTTTTGCCACCCACGTATTAATTACAGCTCAAACTAGAGCTTATTTGTTTTAAAGACCCTGGTTCGAATCCAGGATGGGGAAAGCGTCTCTTTTTCTCCAAAATTAATAAGCTCTAGTTTGAGCTGTAATTAATACGTGGGTGGCAAAAATTATAGTATAATTAATATTGTTGTTTGAATTAAACTATTATTTGAGATTTATGTACAAAATGCCGTATACGGCAAATGAGTATTGCGATATGCATTTAATTAATTTTTGGGGAAAGTCGCTCTAATGCACGTGCCGTTGCTAGATTATACGCTGAGCGATACCCAAATAGAAACCATCCAGATGGAAACGTATTAAGAGATTCGATTTAAGAATGAAACAAACAAAATCCGTTTTGCCTACATTGTCATCTAATCGGGGTTGTGTTCGTACAAATCAAATAACACAAGTGGAGGAGGCAATACTTGATGCAATTAATCATAATTCTGAAATAAGCGTACGCAATTTGAGCCGACAGTTTGGAATAAGTGCATCAACTGTACATTTAATTTTGCGGGATAATGATTTACATCCCTATCACTTTCGGCGGGTCCAACATTTAATGCCGGAAGATTACAGTTACCGGGTTAATTTTTGTGAGTGAATTCTCCAAAGGCCACAAAGATCTTTAAAATACATTTTGTGGACAGACGAAGCCCGATTTACAGGGGAGGGGGGGGGGGGTAATGCGCATAATAGTCATATCTGGAAAATAACCAATCCTTTCCGTGAATGCCGATACCAAAGGGAATACCACATAAACGTTTGGGCTGGTATCATAGGCGTCAGGATTACTGGGCCATATCTTCTGCCAGAACAAATGACTGCGACAATTACCTTGTCTTTTTGAGAGATGTCCTCCCTAAGCTACTCGAAGACATGCCTTTGACCATACGGCTGAATCTATGGCTTCAACATGATGGAGACCCGCCACACTTTGGTCAATTTCCCCAGAAAGTTTCTGCCAGATAAGTTAGTTTATTTATTTTACTTCATTTTAAACTTTCTAGAGAGTTTCTGGTGATCAAGTTAGTCTTTAATTTTAATTTCGGAACGTCCAATTAAACTTACCTTCTGACGACTCCACCTACATTAGGAAAATGTTTCGTTACGGTTTGTAAGATAGAGGAGGAGAGGCGTGGTGGAAAGGCGCGATTGGTCAAAATCAAATCGTTACTAATTTATTAAATATGGAGTTTGGTGAAAAATGTCCCTCTTGAAAGAAGTCTTAAAAAATGTCAAGCTACACCATGTGACACTTTTGTTGCGACCTTTGCCGAACACCATGTATATGGCCTGCAAAAGGGTTGCTGGTATCAAACTGGAAGGAGACCCACACGCTGAAAGTATGTGACGATGTGTGTAACCGGACGGGCCAGTAACCTAGTGTCCTACCCCGCCTTCAAGTGGTGCGGGCCGGGCTTTCTATTTATGAGGCAAATTAATATTTGCTGCACGGATGGAAAGGCGGAAGGGGAGGGCTAATTCACCAACCCGTCTAGCCAGCGTGGTGAAATGATGGCTAATTCCTCCACTATGCTTATACACCAAAAACCATGGCCCCTAGTCTCCAGGTGCTGGAGTGCTCCTGATCAAGGCAGCGGTCAGCGTGGCATGAAAGCAGGGGGTGCTAAGAATCACTGGAATGGCCCAGGCTGCCGTTTGTTATTGACCTTGGCAACGTATAATGGACGATCCCTTGCTTCTGAAGCAAAACTTCAAGAATTAGAAGAAGAACTTGACAAGATCAAATGGGACATTGTAGGACTCAGTGAAGTTAGAAGAAAAGGTGAAGAGTTGGTGGAACTTAAAAGCGGACATTTGTTTTATTATAGAGGAACGGAAACTGGAAGAACATATGACGTTGGCTTCTTAATCAACAAAAGAATTAAAGACTACCTTCTTGAAGTCGAAAGCACGTCAGATGGAGCAGCGAGGCTCGTTGTTCAACTAACCCAGCGATACCAACTTCAGATAGTACAGGCATATGCACCAACATCAAGCCATACCGACGAGGAGGTTGAAGAATTCTATGAAGAAATCAAACAGCTACATACCAAGGGGAAACAACACATCAAGCTCATCATGGGAGATTTTAATGCAAGAATTGGACAACAGGAACAAGGAGAGACATCGGTTGGTAAATACGGATACGGGGAAAGGAATGAACGTGGCGATCAACTCATAGAATTTGCCGAAGCTGAAAATCTTAGCATCATGAATTCATTTTTTAAGAAGAAACTACAAAGAAAATGGACATGGAAACACCCCAATGGAGGAACCAGCGAAATTGACTATATACTGGCAAACAAGAAATCAATTATTGAAGATTGCAGCATACTGAACAGATTTAATACTGGAAGTGATCATCGAATGGTGAGATGTAAAATGCACTTAAATACTAAACTAGAAAGGCAGAAGCTCATTAGGAAACAAGTATGTAAGAGGGTGGATTTAAAGAAATTAAAAGAAAATACCGAGGCATTCAAGTTGGAATTAAAAAATCGCTTTTCTGCACTGGAAGGACTTATTGAAGAAGTTGACATCTCAGAAGCAAATGAAAACATTGTTAAGACAATAATTGAAACTGCTGGGGAAATTGGTGGTGTAATATGTAAAAAGCAGAATAGCAAATTATCTGAGAAGACGAAACAACTCATGAAAAGGCGAAGACTTATGAAGGTGGACAATCAAAATACCAGTCGCAAGATCGAGTATGTAGAACTTTGCAAAATAATAATAAATGATAAATTGGAATAAAAGTTGAATAAAAATAAAAGGTAAATATTTAAATCATTTGCGGTTCGCTGATGACATTGTTATTTTTTCAACAAACCCATCAGAACTCCAAGACATGGTACAGGAGCTTTCAACTAGAAGTAAAGAAGTTGGACTCAAGATGAACCTACAAAAAACTAAAATCATGTTCAATAATTTCGTAGAGAAAACAAATATACAAGTTGACAACATTGAGCTAGAAATTGCTGATTCATATATTTACCTTGATCAGCTAATTTCAATGTAAAGAAACATCATGAAAGAACTCAACAGACATATTAAACTTGGCTGGAGTACATTCGGAAGAAACAATTTTATCCTGAAGGGAAAATTGCCTTTATCTTTGAAAAGAAAGGGCTTCAACCAGTGTGTATTGCCAGTCCTCTCTTATGGATCAGAGACATGGATTCTAACGGTTAGAATAATACGAAAGTTACAGACAACCCAAAGGAGGATGGAGAGGTGCATGCTTGGAATAACTATGAGAGATAGAAAAAGAAACTCTTGGGTTAAAACTTGACGCAAGTCTATCCTGAGCAATTCGCTTCAAAGCGAATTGCTCAGGATAGACTTGTGTGGAAAGCATTTGGAGAGACCTTCATCCAGCAGTGGATAGATAATGGTTGAATATGATGATGATGATGATGATATATATATTGAAAAGTATTTAAGGTGGAAACAAGGCGGAAACTTCCTCAAAACGGAATTTTTTTGAAGGACCTTTAAAAGTCAGCGGTAGTTAACATTAGCTAAAACGGAAACTGTCTAACGCGGAAACGAAAAGCACTATTGAGACCCTTGAAAGGGAAAAACCTTCATAAAGCAGCAAATCGGTAGGCGGAAGCAAATTTTCTCAGCAAAAAAATATGAAAAAGGGTTGTAATACAATGCAAATAGCAAATTGGGGAATAACGAACAAAAGACATTTTGCAGATATAGAATGCCCTTGTCCGCATAGGCGTAGCCAGGGGACGATTTTGGGGGTTGTAAACCCCCCTTGCAATGAAATTTTGTATATTTAACATAGGAATATATGAGTATGAAGCTCTGTAACCCCTCACATTAAGCCTACAACCCCCCCTTATGAACTTTCTGCCTACGCACATGCTTGTATGACCACCATTTTGCACACCATCCACCTGCCATAGGAATACCTAGAAAGTTCATAAGGGGAGGGTTACAGGCTTACAATGGGGGGGGGAGGGGTTACAGAGCTACAACTCCATTGTATTTACATGTATACTATAAACAATTTCATCGCAATGGGGGTTACAATCATAATCGACCCCCCTTGCGTATGCCAGTGCCACCCACTTCTTAAATAAAAACGTTCATTATTAACCAGAACGAAAAGTCACTCATATCGACTTTATCAATTCATGGATAAACCCACCACAAGGGAGAGTATCTTTATACAAGGGAATTATCATCTTTACAAGGGAGGTACTTTATCGTTACAATTTAAGCTTACATAATAGACTCTTTGTATGGAATAGGCATGTATAGTTAGAGTGAAATTTTGCATCATATTGATCGTAACTACTAAAACCACAAAATAGTGCAAAAATTAAAATTAATAAAAATAAAATGCAGTGATAAAATAAATATTTTTATCAAAAGGAAAATATAATCTTAAAGTTCGCAAGATAAGACAAAGAAAAAAAAAAGCACATGCAATCATCTCTTACCACTGAATTTAACTATGTATTTATTTTGCATGTGACCTCCATAAGGCGGAAACCAACATGCTACGGAATTTTTTTTTCTTTTTTTTTTGGTTCTGTGAGTTTCCGCCTTAGACAGGTTTCACTGTATATTAATTTTGTATATTTTCTATTAAGGAACCTGAAGGCGGAAATAAAAATTGGTAGGATAGTAGACAAGCAGGTCTGTCCCGAAAGGGTACGCGCTGTATGCGCCGCGTACTCTCAAAAAATTTTGAAAAATACCGAATACGTGCCCCATATTCTCAAGGTCTCAAGAAACTTTTTGTATTTGCTGGTTTTCGGGCAACTTTTAACAAAGTTCAGCCTTCTTTTTCTTTTCTAGTCATTTACAAACTTGAATGAAAACAAATGAGGAAAACCCCCGAACCCCCAAGCCTCAAAATAATATCCTGCGTACGACTAGGAGAGGAATGAAAAACTGATGAAAGTGGAAACCAGCGGTGTGGCGTTTGCTGTCAGCGCCCAGGGAAAGTTCAGCATTGCATCCAGAGTAAGTTCAGTATTGCACCCAGAGTAAGTTCAGTATTGCACCCAGAGTAGGTTCAGTATTGCACCCAGAGTAAGTTCAGTATTGCACCCAGAGTAAGTTCAGTATTGCACCCAGAGTAAGTTCAGTATTGCACCCACTACAGCCCGTTAACACTCCCTTTCACCAGTCCGGTATCAAAATTTTGCGCTCGGGGCTTCCGCCCGGTGGCACCCCCCACGCTACACCACTGGTGGCAACTGCCGCCTTGGACTTGGATAGACGACCAGTCAGCGTGAGTAACACCGCAATCACAATACTGTTTGATGAAGACAGTACCGCATACTCTCAATACTTGTCTAAGGGACAGCCCTGCAGACAAGGAGCGTCGATTTCACCACATTTTCCAATTATATGCTTTATAAATTTTAAAATTATGTTGAACTGAAAATTTACAGGGCAATAATAAAGTAAACATTCGCTGTAATGAAGGCCTATTTCCTTCCAACGCCAGTATTTTTCAGTCCTAGGAAAATGCTTCATAGAGTTATAAATACGTTTCGGTTAACGCATTTTTCTGTTTAACAATCTTTATCATCGTCTCTTGAAAGTCGCTAATGAGAAAATTGCTTTGAGATCAAAGCATTTTTGAAGATTTTAAAGGGAACGTTGGGATTGAACGAATGGATTTGAATATTAATCTAACTTTATGTTTTTATTGCCATGGATACACATGTGTCACGATTTCAAAAAAGTTATACATAAAAAAAAAGAGAGAAAATCCTACGACTAAAAAAAGAAACTTGTATTTAGATACTTACTTATGAACTTTCCTCAATTTTGTAGTCATAATATTTCACTAGATTGTAGCAATAGCCAAAGCGGGATTTGACGCATTGCTAAAAATTAAAAACGTAGATTATTTTATTAGATATATACAATACTGTATTATATTATAGTATTATAGTACATTACTGGAGCCCGTATTACGTACTGAAAACCAGCAAAATATACATGCAAATATGTATTAAAAACCTCAAAATATGCACAAAAGGACCTCAAAATATCCATGTACATGCACTCAAAATGAATAAATATGCACCTAAAAGGAATAAATATGTACTTAAAATTTTTTAACGCTTGATAATCTTATATCCTGCACTTTAAAACAGATTTATTATTAACTGACAAGTGGAAAAATCCGATATACATTAAATCATGTCTTATACCCCCACGCTTTCTATGGTGGTATATCACAATGTATCTCTCGATGTTCTACACTGTTACGCTTTATTTTTCATCATGTAATAGCATTTTTATGGCCAAAAGGGTCTTTTCCCGAGCTAAGAAGGGTATTGGATAGCACTAAAAAAATTTTACGGGTTGTCTATTATGTATAGTTTATCCATGATAGATATGATATAGATTATCCATGATAGACGTCTATCGCGGGGGGAAAATGATGTGGAATTTTAGCATGCGTTTGCTTTTAATCTGATCTTCAATCAATTACTAGCCTAGCACAATAAAACTCTAATCTTTTGTTTCTCTAACAAGGATGGGAGCTATAATTCAACTACAACAATATTTTTGGCGCCCTGGGACCTAATTAAATGTGTACGTTTACAAATTCCATTGCTTTTCCCCTGAGATAAGAAGAAAGTTTAACTTCGGCGTTGTATTGAAAATTTTCCATAAGGGAATAATAAAATTCTTAAAATTACTAAAACCCTTAAAATATGCATTTATTCTGGAAATTCATTGCTTTAATGCATTTATATGCATGAACGCTATAAAGTGTTAAAATATGCAATTGCATATAATCCGAGCTCTATACATTATTATATTATTATAGTGCATTAATATATTATATTACTACAGCACATTATTATAAAATATTATTATAGTACACTGTTACGTATAAGTTAAATTCTATTAACCATTTATCTTCAAAATCTAAGCATAATTTAAATCTTAATCTTTTGTCTATAAATCACGAACGGAGAATTCTGCCATAACGTAGTGCACACGTAGCGTTTCTGAAGAACTCTTCATTATAGAAATTTCTGATCGGTAAACAATAGAAAATGAAATGTCAGGGTAATTTTCAGGTCCAAAAACATTATACTCGTAGCTAAACAATTTATATAAAATAGTTAAAGCGGTGTAATTTAGTAAGAGAATATAGCGAAAGAATTGCAGGTAAAATTTATTGTCACAAAATCAGGCGCTAAACATCTTAAAACTTAACATAAACAGAAGTACTTTTAGCAATATAAATGTCATTGCTATAACCACCGCTATAACGACTATTGTCCATGCTGTCCCGATCGCCAACCAAAAATGAACTGCTTTTTCGATCATATCCTATGTGCTCCACGAAGTTCATGTCTGCCAATCTAGGTGGCCAAATTATGTGCTGGAACTGTCCTGGACTCCCCTCAAACCAATCATGAACAATATGGACCCGGTGATAAGCAGCATTATCATCGTGGAACCTACTATCGTCGTTTGGTTAGGTGAAATCCGTAAAAGGCTGAAAATGGTCAGCAAGCAGCTGAACATAGAGATTTTCTGCCAATGACTTGTTTATTTTGATCGGAGGACCGAATCCATGCTAAGTAAGTACTCCCCACACCATTATTGAACCACCACTTGCACAGTTCTTCGTTGACGAGTTGGATGCATAACCTTATGGTGTCGGTGGGAACTCGACCATCAGATAGTAGTAACTGGAAATGTGACTCACTAGAACAAGCTGCTTTTTAAAATCATCTAGGACGAGACCTAGCAACTCGATTTCATCACGCATGAGATCTCGAGCCCAGAAGAGGCGCTGACGTCGATGATCTGCTGCGAGTAAAGATACTCGAGTTGGTGTTCTACTTCCATATTCATCGAAGCCAAATTCTGCTGCATGGAACTCAGAGACCCACCTCTAGAACGCCCTTCATAAAATGTGGTAGTCAGTTCGCGCAATGTCGTACGTTTCTTGGTATAGACGCTTCTGCTATGACGTCGCTGGTCTCGATCATTCAAAAGACATGGACAGCCATTATGTTGTCCCTTGTGAGAGGTGATGCCTTCCATAAGGTTCTCTCGATACATCCTTGACATTGTAGAGAGCCAATCTTAAAGGTACGACAACTTCTGAAACTCTATGTCCCATGAATCAAGCTGTAGCAATCATTCCACGTTCAAACTCGGTTAATTCTCGTCGGATAGTCATCATCACTTTATATCTAGGTTTTACAAGACATTCAAGAGTCAAACAGACAGCACGAACAACCATCCGACTATTTATACTCTTTTAACGCGATGCGAGTGCCACTTGCAAATTTGTATACTGCCATTCCATGAATTTTGTCGCTTTAGCTTTTATCCATGTTGTGTAAAGATAGAAGTTTGGAAGAATGACCGCAGAGTTACAACACATGTTAGCAGAACGTTGAAATAAAAGTTGGGAATGTTGCTAAACAGCAAACTTAAAAAGCTATGATGGACAACGCAGTTGATTGGCAATGAAAGCTGTTGAAGAATTTTTCGTTCGAGAATTTTCTTTCCATCTGCTTCTTTATCCAATGCCCACACTTAACCTTATGGCCGTTTGGTGCCGAGCAGCCCTATATAAGGTGTTATTTCCAAAAATAGTGTCAATTAGAGTCAATCTTAGCTCTTGTGTCAGAAAGTCCAGGATACAGCCAAAAATGATGCGAGTCCATTAAATCATTGGTATTACAGAAAATCTGAAAATCCTAGTTCTGATTATTGTAACTCGAAAGCTTAATTATTACGGATGTTAATTTTTTTTTAAAAATGACAAAAATTGGCCTAAACCAACGAAACTGTGCCTAAAATTCCCTAAAAGAGAAAAAAATGTAAATGCCATCAATATCCGGGCCCTAAAAACAACATAAAGTGTTTTATATAATGAACAAAATTTCTAATGATGTGTTGAACAAATTACAAAACATGAGTGTTGGAAAATTAATAAAAAAATAAGTTAAAAGCTTTACGATAAATGTACTTTGTTCATTTTAACAAATTTATAGAAAATTCTCATAATTTCCAGAATTCTTTTTGTTTTAAATTTAAACTTGACGTTTATTATATCTCTAAAGTATATTATGCATCATTACGTGAAATGTAACGTTTATTTATATTTTGACTTAAATTTGGGCAAGAGTAGAGCGGATATTGTTTTTCTGAGTGAAGAGGGACATCGCCCACGTATCTTGCAATTCGGAGAAATTTAATTCAGGAAATAACCTTGTATTTATGATAAAAATGTTTAGAAAAAAAAATTCTAAAAAAAATTCCAAATGGACACTTACCTTGAATTTAATTATAGCTTTGATTTTTTCATCCGTTTCGAATACTTTCTGAAATTATAAAATTTTACAAATGAGTCAAAATGTTACGTTTGAATTATTAGGGGAAATAAATTTTAAATGATTGTTTATAAGGTGCTAAACTACTTGCGTTGTCACATTTAAAGCAGGGTCGTCAACGTGAAGAAATTATTGGAGAGGTGGGAGCTGAATAGAAGAACCTCAATGTACTGCCGGTGAATTAATCAGAGATAGGAAAAATATAAACAATATATTTCATGGGTTATATCTTTAATCTTCAAGTACATTCTGAATTTCTTCATCTAGCATTCATCAATTTGAGAAGCCTAAAGAATCTGAGACGCCTTAGAGTTAGCGCCTCTGCATTATAGCGAAGTTAAATGAATACTTAATTGAGCTGTATACAGGGTGGACAAAATAAAGCTGTTCTGGAATTGATTTTAATTCTTACACCAAATTTACCTTTCGTAATAAGCAGGAGAACTGCCCATTATAGAAGGTGCTGGAAATGGCCACCGTTGACGTCGAAGCAGATCTCTTCTAGATTTAGCAAACTTCAAGACAGGCGTAGTGGCTCTGCCCGAGGGATTGTAGCAGTAGCGTTTTCAATGTTCTGCTGTAGCTCTTTCTGTGTGTGGAGATTATTTAAGTACACTTAACCTTTCAACTTCGCTGCTTCGACGTCAAGGATGGCCATTTCCAACACCTTCTGTAAAGGGCAGTTCTGTTTTGTTTTTATGGTTTATTATTAGGCTTTGAGCATTGTTCTGCATTTTTCTCGTGGCCTGATTTGAGAAACCGTGATATAAGATAAGATGAAGCTCTAGACCGAGACATGTATATTTTCTGTGGGTAATAACAACCATGTAGTACAACCTTAGTACAACAACTAAGTATCGTACAACCTTAAATAAGGAGAAAAGGTACCTCGTTCCTATCTTTGATGGTCTAACGATTAAGGCGCTCCAGACTCAACGGAGTTCTAATTTAGGTCGAGGACGATGTCCTTTTTTCTACCATATCAAAAACATTCTAAATGTGCTAAAAAATGGGTGTCAAGAAGTATTAAATTCAGCAAGTATTCAATGGCATTCTGTTTCACTGTTGGAAAACACCATCACCTTTGCTCAACAATTATTTTTTCAAATGGCAGAACCTCATATCTTCCGTAAACAAATACATTTTGCTTTCAACTTTTAAGAAATTTCTTTCCGACAAGTATATATTTTTAGGAATACTTAAGATTATGCTGAGCGCCTTTCAAGCTTATCGTTGATGATAGAATATAATGAAAACGTTTGCAAATTACATACACACACGCACACACACACACATAAGAGTATGTATGTATGTGTGTGCGTGCGTGTCTGTCTGTCCGTCCGTCCGTACATACGTACGTATGTATGTATGTATGCATGCATGCAGGCATGCTGCATGCACAGTCGAACTTGAGTACGTCGTACTTCTATAAGTCGAATGTTTCCTTAACTCAAATAAATGTTACGATTTCTGTAAAAATGTAAAAGTTTAAATATATTTTTTATTCTGTAAGTCGAATTTCTATAACTGGAAGTTTTCTCTAACTCAAGTTTTTTGTGTTGTTGAAGTGCAGATTTACGTTCGGTAACTCGAAGTCTTGTGGGGAAAATTCTTTCTACCAAAACACGTACTTCCAGTCTCTGCGAAAAATCGTGTAAAATATAAAACCTCATTGACGTTGGAAAAATCACTAATATGTCCCTAATAAAAATCCCTAATGGTAGTTCCTTTCATCGGCAAATGTATATTATGGTTCAGAGATAGCGCCTATAGTAATCCGATTGATTGAATAGATTTCTAAAACATCGTGCAGTTCGTGACTTTCCTGGAGTTCTGTTCATGCCGGCCCAGTTATCATCATGGTATGAACCAACATATCAGAAACTGAAAAGTTGCCCCTGTTAATCATAGGCAAAATTAAACAGCCAAATTATTTTTCAAATATAAAATATTATCTATAAAGTACGAGAATAATGAAAAGGCTTAAAAGACATATGAGTTTTATGAATTTTGGATTATGAAATTGGACAAAAAAATTTTCAAAAAAAGGAAGAAAAGTTGCAATGGTTGTTGACAATAATCAAGCTCACCCAAAGTTTTTTAGTAAAGAATTAAAGTCAGTTAAAGATATTTTTTGCCTCCAAATGAAACATCAAATCTTTAGCACATGGAGCAAGCCATCAAAAAAATTTTGAAACACTTCTACGGGAAATGCATTACTTTAACACTTATCTCTTCTCTAGATGATGAACAGAGTAATCCAGGGTAATACGTTTGAACTGTGTGCGAAATATTCATTATATATGGGAAAGCGCAAAATCATCAACTGTTGGTCATAATTTCAGAATAGCTGGTTTCAATCACGAGAAAAATTTCGTAGAGCTCAAAATTTTATCGGATACTAACTGTGCTATTTTAACTCTTCACATGAGCGGAATGTTTTGGCTCCAGAATTGAAAATGCCACATGAAACGATTTAGAAAGCTGCGTTGATATCGATGTCAATTGGGCAATTTTAACGCGTCCTACAGATGACGATATTACTCAGTTCAGAAGACACTCATTGATGATGATGATGATGACGAGGTACCAGAGTTTACGTCCTGTTCTTACTTTTAAGGACACCTTTTCTGCAATCGAAATATTAAGATCCTTTGCTGAATCCCGCGAATCTATGCCCAAAAACATTTTTAAGGCTATTGCTGATTTAAAGATATGTTTAAAGTGAAAATTTTGCATCGAAACGATAAGGGAAAAATACAGATTTTTTTTAATAAAATAAAATTTTTAAAGATATATACGTATTACACTTCCTTTTAATTATACTTTATAGCAATTACAGTATTTTGTATGATTTTAAAACGTATTATTGAATTTACGTGTAATAAAAGATTAATTATTCTATAATTCGAAGTTCTGCTCTGCTGTCGTGGAGGTTCGACTTATGGAAGTTCGACTGTATATATATATACACAATTTGCAAACGTTTTCATTATATTCTGTTATCAATAACAAGCTTGAAAGGCGCTTGGCATCACCTTAAAGATTCCTAATAATATACACTTGTCTGAAAGAAATTTCTTAAAAGTTTTAATTGCTTAGGTTTATTTAAAAAGTAATAGACCGTGAAATTAGTTATGCATTGGTCGAAATGAAATGGAGATGAAAGTAATGATAGATAGAGAAACGACGTATATAAACATAATAGAAGTATTATAAATATTATATAAAATATTATATTGCAAACGTTATTTTTCTATTTATTACTAATTTTTCGTTGTGCTGCATTATAAGATTATGTAATGGAATTTTTGTAAAATTATTTCTTCAAAATAATTTCTGAAATCCCCGATTTCCTAATATGCGTGTGTATAATATTATATAATAGGCAAGATTAATTTTTGGCCAATTATTAACAGATAGTTGTTTCATAATTATAAAGCATTTATGAAAAATACTGTGATTTTAATGTCTTTATTAGAATCTACTTACATTTTTGAGAGCATTGTCGATATCTGTCCTAATAGTGTCGTATGCCTACACAGAAAAAAATATTCTTTAGAACCTTAATACGAAGTAATTGACCAGAAATTCTTGTCAAAATTAAAATAATGAAAAATATTTACAATTTAATATAACAGTACGCTGAAGTATTCCTTAATACTGAGATTCGTAGTAAATTCCAAATATAAGGAACTATGTTGCAGTATTAATACATAATTGCTAAGATGCTTATTTCATCTGCGATACTTTATATATGCTTACTTTATATTTGCCATCTTTTATATCTGCTATATTTTATATCTTTATATCTACTTTTTGTAAAGTGAAGAGCAGAATGAAGAGTGAGAGAAAGTTCTAAATTCATATATCGCATGTTGGGAATCCTCATCTGGCGTCATTTGATGTAGGATAGTCCCGGCTTGGGAAACCCCGCACCCGACGGCATTAGATGGCTTCCCCCAACTCAAGGCTACACAAAACTCCAGGTGTTTTGGTTACTGATGCCATTTTTTTGTCAATTTGCTTTGCTATCCTTTCATAAACCGGTTAGACTTATGGGTGATTATTAGATTTAACTTTTGAAAGAAAACTTTAAGTTTTTCGCTCTTATTAGACAAAAGCTAATACATATGTCAAAGTCAGTCTTCCTGATCCTAAAACTGGTAGTTGCATACTAGAAGATATAATGAACTAATCCGCAGAGGGGAAAATTATTTTTAACAAAATGTGACTATTTTTAATGAAATATGTTCTCCATAAGTATTGAATTATTTTTAAAGTTCGAGGATCAATAAAATTACGCCAAATTACATTGGCCTAGGCGAAACTATTTCAGCCCTGTGTATAGCAGGACAAACTAGATTAACCTAGGCTAAACTAGTTTATCCTATGTGCGTTAAGTCAAACTAGATTAGCGTAGACCAAACTAGTTTATCCTATGCGCGTTAAGTCAAACTAGATTAGCCTAGGCCAAATAGTTTATCTTATGCGCGTTAAGTCAAACTAAATTGACCTAAAGTCGGGTTTGACCGGTAACATATATATATATATATATATATGAATTGGGACTTCATTTTCGAATACTTGAAAATGGGCAACTTTTGAAGTCATGCTACAGGTATACTATATCGTTATCAATCTCATATATAACAGAAATAAAATTTCAGGTTTCTTTAACAAATACACTAGCCGCAATTATTAGGATTGCAACATCGTATTAACTGCGAATACAGATATTAAACATATACATACTATTCAAATATATTCATAGCGTTACGCTGGTTATCTCATAAAACAAATATAAACAATATGGAGTCCACGGTGCTGAAAATTTTCTTGACACTCTTTAACCAATCCTCAAATCAAATATGTCTAATCCCACTATCACATACTTTTAGAACCATAATTAAAAAGTGATTACAAGCTTCAGGTGATACAATAAATTTTTTGCATATTTTAAGTTTGAATACACAGCTACAAAAATAAAACAAACAGAGTACATCGAAGCTCACCGCACCTCCAAACACTTATTTTTTTTAGTAATTTTGGGAAGTATTTCCGTTTTCATTTCATCCGAATCGATTCCAGCGACATGAGAAAGTTTACTGTTTATGAATCTCTGAACCTGTAGAAAATTATTTGTCAATAATTAACAGCATATCATAATATAATTAATACTTTAAAATATAAATGCAAAATTAAAGAACAATTGAAACAGGTTCAAACATGTAAATATAATTCTTAGTAACAGTATCTAACATTGAACTAGACAAAATGAAAATGCGTATATTAAAAGTGTTAAAATAGCTGATAGTGTTCTATACAAAGATAAATAACCAAAACTTATCACACAAAACAGAATAAAAATTTTGAATAAATAAAAAGGTGCCTTATGGGTAAGGTATATAAATAATGTGCATCTGAAAATCCAACTACTAGATTTTACAACACTTTAGACAAAAATCAAAAAGTATTTACATAACCATTAAATCCTGAATTGAATATGAAAAAGAAACGAAATCCTCTGCTTTAATAAAACCGTCAAGCGAAAAAATGATTTCCTTGTGAATCATTCATCTAAAATCTTCAAAGTTTGCATTTGGTATTGAAAACAAAACTCTTGTACATAAATGTACAGTAGGGGAATACATTTAGTTTTTCGAAATCGCCACAACCCTAGTGCGAGAAGTATGGGATTAGAGGTTCTTATTAACCCGAAATAAACTGGACTCTGTAAGATAACGTCTTCATTTAACTCGAAGTTCAGTTTTTACATAAAAATTTGAAAATTTTAAAAACTTTCCTGGGCATTCCTAGACATTTATAAAATTATTTCATGGTCGGAGATGTTAGGAAAGAGTCGTATAACACCGTATTGCCTGTTTTGTATGTCCAGGTTCCTACAAAAGCTCCCAAAATTCAGCGGAAATTACAAAAAATAGCATGTTTTTCATTTTTTTCAAATGAGGCCCAAATATCGTATATAGAGCAATATCGTATTTATAGCATTAATATTAACATATAGGGTGTCCCTTAAGCTTATGGACAACACATTTTTTGGAATATCAGATGAAGTATACAAAGAAACATATGCAAACTAGTTTATGAAAAAAGCGAATCTAAAAACATATATGATTCAATATTCAAATATCATTTAACACATACATATTTTGTGGAAAAATAAAATTAAAAAATGCTGTCCCAAAAGTATATGGGTATTGTACATTTTGTTCTTTTCAGTTCATATTTTATATCCGTTATTTTAAAGAGTTTTACAGATTCGATCAGGCATACCTTCAACGAGTTTGTGAAGAAATTCTGGCTTCAAAGAAGATCAACTTCGTTTTATTTGCTGTTTTAACTCCTCCACTCTGAAAAATTTACGACCGTTGGCATATAGATCATCTGCTTATATACCCGGAGGTTTTCTATGGGGTTGAGGTCGGGATCGAGAGCTGGCCACTCCACAACCGTAACATCATTTTTCACAGACCACTTATTTGTTGATTTAGAGACGGGGATAGAAGCGTTGTCCTGTTGGAACACCCATTGTTCACCACCTTACATTTTTCCGAAAGGCAGTAAATCACTTTGAAATATTTCTCGATAATCATTAGAACACTGTCGACCTTGAATATAAGCGATATCTGTGGTATCATTAAAACAAAGTGCCGCACACATCATGATAGATGCTCCACCTTGTTGGCGGCTGAAAAACGTGTGAGATTCTCATCGTATGTCTTGCCAATAATGAGCCCAACCATCTAGACCATCTAGATTACATTCTTTTCATCACTAAATAACGCGTAACCAATCGTCGTCGGTCCAATGCGTATGTTTCTTGGCCCAAGAAAACGCGCCTCTCTATGACGTGGTTTTAGCAATGGAGAGCGACGCGTTTTACGATCAATATGAATTCTACTTGCCCGTAAATGTCGATGAACAATGTATTTTAACAGCAGTAGCTAAATCCTGCTTTATTTAATGTACAGACTTTTCTTCGAGTAGAAGTTGCTTTTAAAATTTGCCTGTCTTGTCGGTCACTTGCCTTTTTCGGTCGTCTACGCCATTTTTTGCAGTCACATTGTTACCTTTTGGTAAAACTAGGTAGATACCAGATTTACTTCGTTGCAGTTGTTTAACAATATAACCAATTTTCAATCCTTGGGCTTTAAAATGCCATATTTTGCTCACCTCAGCTTGAGAAAAACATAAAATATGTGGCATTTTTTTTCAACTAACAAAAGTAAAGACATTTGCTGCAAAATTACAAACATGATTGAATCATAAAGCAACCAGAGTAATACGCAAATTTTGAAATTTAGAGCATTAAGACGATGTTTTAACTTGCTGTTCGTGTACTTTTGAGGCAGCATTATTTAATTTTATTTTTCCACAAAATATACGTGAGTGTTAAATGATATTTAAATGATGCGACACGTATATCTTTTGATATGCTGTATGCATAAAATACTTTGAATTCGTTTCTCTGCATACTTCATCTGATATTCCAAAGAAATAGTTGTTCATAAACTTTTGGGATACACTATATCTAACCATCGGCTCATGGAAATGCTTTTTAAATCAGATACAGAACTATACGATTTTTTATTATTTCAGATATTTAAAAAACTAATAAATTTCAACAGAATTGCAAACTCATTTTAAAAGAGAATCCCGTAACAAGCTTCGGCTTTATATTCTCTTCCAATTCTAACCCAAACGTCAAATATAAAGTCTAAAAGCTTCCTTATACGTTTCTAAAATCGATTATGATATGTACCTCACGAAAAATGTATACAAATTGGGTTTAATAAACAAACATTATTATTATTATTTTGATAGCTCGATACAATCACTGGTGTTGATGGGGTTGTAACACCCACTGGAATGAAATGTTGCATATTTAACATAGCAATATGTGAGTAGTAGCTCTGAGCTTATAACTCCCCTTATGAACTTTCTGCGTACCCCTATGGCTACAATATACCCAGCATTCTGCGTAATACGCTAGCAAACAGCTACTATTGTGTTAACGTCATTAGATACGTATTTTAACAATAAAAAAAATCGCCTGTAGTCTAAGCATATTAAATAAAAATTCCGCACCATATATGAAACGCAGCAATTGAAGCAGACCACGCGACGCTAAGGAAATGCACCGCGATTTCACAGAAGCCGCTGCTCTCCAGATATGCTCACTGTAGTCCGGGGTTTGGTTCCCTAGGCCTTAAGAGGTTCGGATTCCTCGGAAAACAGTAGGTCCCGGCGCAGCATGACCACTGTAGTCTTTGAGCCGTAAAACCAAAAAGAAAGAAAGAAAGAAAGATATGCTACTGTAGTGAATGAAAAAAAAGTGAAGAAACAGGAAAATTTACCGGCGGATGAAGCAAAGGAAAATATTTCTATAATCGTAGAGCCTGTTTCAGTTTACTTCACCCACGTTTCTCCTGATGAAGCTGATGCGGGTGGAACCGTCTCATCTATCTGGAAGTATTTCGTTCTAGAAGGTATAGAGCTGACTGAACTCACCTGTAGTGGGTCTTTCGGGACACCACTTTCGGGTCGCCACTTTTGGGAAACCGCTTTTGTGTGCCAGTTTGCCAGACAGCTTGTTCGGAAGAGGGGCGTCATCTTCTGTGGTTAGCAATTACGCTGGCTGCAATAATTAGCTGTTGCGGTGATGCACTTAACTAAAAATTATATGCCGGAGCGCGGAGTTTCGATGCGATAATTGCATTAATTTGAAGGCGTTTTCCTAGTCTACCCTTTATTTATATTATACTCGAAAACATATTTACACCACAAACTATTACACATGATAATTAAAATTTTTAAGTTAATATATTTCGGGGAGCACCAGCACAGATGTCTGAGTAGGTGGAAATTTCGTACAATAGGTGTACTTTTTCCCGTTGTTCCCGTTCTGGGGTTTCTCATCAGGGCAATTCAGTAGACCCCTTCATCTTCCGCTCATGATGTCCACCATGGCATCCTCCTGTCCTATTGGCCTGTTGGCCCTGCTTACCACTTCGATGGAAAAAACAGCCGGTATCCCCTTCAAACCTTTGTGTCGGAAAGAAGATAGCAGCTTTGGTGAAATTCAGTGATGGGCATGAATAGCCTCACACTCCCTCACCAGTGTTGTCTACTAGGATGCCATATATATATATATATATATATGTGTGTGTGTGTGTGTGTATCGATGAGGGTGCCACGCAAATATATGCCACTTGGGAAACGGACATCCTTGCCCGAGCGAATCACTTTCGCGTCATTATGTGATGACCCACTTGTTGGGTTGGCTGGCGTTTGTCGATTAGTTGTATCTGCATTCAGTTTCCCGTTAAGCGTGCGTTCACATTCACCATTGGCTAAAAATGCTGGTTTGAGCATGTTAATGAAAACAGATACTGTTCTATTTTGCTTGTTTGTTTTTTGGTTTTACGGCTCAAAGACTACAGTGGTCATGCTGCGCCGGGACCTACTGTTTTCCGAGGAATCCGAACCTCTTAAGGCCTAGGGAACCAAACCCCGGACTACAGTGAGCAGTGCGATCTTTATGAGATCTCTGAGTAAGCGTTCTTTTTGCACTGCTGGGAGTCGAACCCGGATTAGCCGCGCAATAGGAGAACGCGTTACCACACTGCGCCACCGCAGGGCGTTCTATTTTGCACTTGAATTTTAAATACTTTTTGTTTCGGTTGATCGTTTCGTAAGATCCATCATATGGCGACTGCAAGGGTTTTTCGTACCACGTCTCTGCGGAGAAACACATGCGATGTAGTTTTTAAATGCGGATGTAAGTATGTTGTCCGCGGACCATGTTCAGATGTCTCTTTTAGCTATAGATTACGAAAGTGGTTTCGTATTGTTCCACAAATGATATTGGGTCAGCCTCTGGACTTGTAGGAACAAAAAATTCAGATTAGAGTTGAAGCTGTGTCCTATACAAGAGTTAAGCTGCGGAACTCTTAATACCTTTTTTAACGCAGTTCTGAGACCAAAGAAAACACCTGGTAGAGCATCAGTCCATTTGCCGTTCTGATGACATTTGAGCTCTGTTTTTAAGGGACGGTGAAACGCTCTATCAACCAATTGCTACGTGGGTGACATGCTGTGATCCTAATTCGGGTCATCTCGAGCGTTTTCAATAGAGCGCGGAAGAGTGCGGATTCAAATTGTGTGCCTTAGTCTGTGGTAATGATGATCGTTCCGACCAACATAAACGGTGAAGGTGGTTAATCGACCAATGCCATCCAACCCAACAAGTGTGTTATCACATAATGCATCAAAAGTGACTCACTCGTGGAGGCATGTCTATTTCCCGAACTATTACGTGGCATCCTAGTAAATAACACTGATGGGGGAATGTGGGGTGACTCATGCCCATCACGGAATTTCACCATGGCCGCTATCTTCTTCCCGACAGAAAGGTTCCGTATCGAGCCATACAGCAATTGAAAAACGCTGGTGTCATTGTTTGGGAAGTGATGTCACGAATCTGTTGAGCTTCTGGCCAGCGGAAGAGCTCGTCAATGGCAGTAAGACAGTATGTATTTCCTTATGAAGATGACAATGGACCAATCAAGTTTAGATGTGCATGGTTGAAATGCACTGGTGGAACTGGAAAATGCTCTATTGGAGCCTTGGAATGGCGCTGACTTTTATTTTTCTGGCACTCGATGGATGTCCTCGTCCATTCTCTGCAGTCTATGTTGATGGCGGGACATACAAATCGTGATCGAACCAAATCTGTTCTTCGCCTTAATGCCTGGATGTGCAATGCTTGTTGTACATTGTTTCTGACTTCTGTCTGAATTTACGTCTGGTGAACGCTATCCCAAGCTTACAGGCCAAATTGTTTGCTACCAAAAGTGAAGCATGTTGTGCGTTCAATCATGATATGGGAAGCCACATCATGGTATTCTGGCGGATCTCTCATTACCCTGCAAGGTAACAACACGGCCAACAACTACGTGACCAGGTTCATCCCATGTTTCAAAGTGACCCTTGACTGAATCATAGATTCGCAAAAAGTACTACTAATAAATAATTTTCGTATATTCCATATAGACATTTTAAATTTTATATTCTTTTTTAATAAACAATTCGATTTATTTTCTGCAACTGTATAAAAGAAGTATTTCTGCAAAGAACAGTTCACCTATATTTCAATATATTACTATACTATATATTCACTATTTTGCTCTAATTTGAATTTAAAAATAATGACTAAACCGTGTTATTTTTTTCTGATATAAGTTAATATTTTTATACTGATTTCGTAATATTGGGTTTAGCTTACCTCATTTGTCATTAAGCATATTCATATTTTTAGTTAAAAAACTTCTATGTTTTTAAAATTAGAACAGAGACGTTTAGAAACTGAAATTTTACAAACATCTTCGTTCTAATAAGAAAAATTAGAAACTGTTTTTGGAATGTTTATAAAACAATAATTTTAGGTTATAAACAATATTTTTAAAAACATCGGTGCAACATCGTATGAACATCGATGCTGAGGGGCCTGTATTTTTCAAGCGTCGATGGTACTTCATCGATGGTGTCTCCCAACGACGTAAAAAAAAAAAATATATATATAAGCTTACGACCTAACTGTTCATGAGGGCTAGTTCCCTAAGCCTTAAGACATTCGATTTCCTCAGAAAAATGAGTTTCCGGCGTAGCAACATATTTGCTGTCCTCGCGTAGTAAAACCAAAAACAACTGTAGAGGTGCGCAATGTCGTATATTGAAAGCGATTCTATATATCATATGCTTTATTATTAATTATATATATAATATCATGTACTTCAATAGCAATTATTAAGAGTTGCCATAGCTGATTAGTACAGTATACAATTAGTAGCTGGTGCTTTTAAATTGTCCCGCATTTTAACACCTATAATATAATAAAAATCTATACTATGCAATGGAAATTTATATTATATGTAATAAGTTCTTTTTACTTAAATAATAACAATGGAATTTCTGCGACAGAAATAGAACACTTACTTCTGGACTTCTGTCATAGCAATCCATAATCTTATCTGTAGTTATATCTGGAAAGACATAAATATACGTTATTACGAAATTTTTATATACAAATTATAAATAATTTATAATTATTATAAATTATAAATTAATTTTCTAATCGGAATTTTGGCGAGTTTATATGCAAAAGTCATTTTTTGTTTTTGTTTTTTAAACTGCTGTTAATAGGAATAAGATTTTTTAATTCCCACATTCTATATCATTTTTATTATTAATATTTTTTTCATAAACACGAGCAAAATTGAACAACAGGTGATTATAATTGAATCGGTCATTTTGAAAAGGGGTCAACTCAATAGGAAAACAATAAGACATAACCCCTTTTCAAAATAACGAATTCAATTAAAGCTTCCCTTGCGCTCTTTGTACCACGACTATGCTGTGTTTTATCAACTTTTGTTCTCATACTATTCAAAGGATGGGAAGGATTCTGGAAAAAAAATACAGTGCAACATCGATGCATCTTTCTTGTATCTATCGTTTTCCCACATATATCGTCTACCATTTCTGGTCCAGAAATTTTCTTCATACGAACAGTACTAAAATTTCCCCATACTATCGTATGCTGGTTTATTGTTTCATCGCATTGAATCGCGGTCTTTCCTGAATACTTTCCCAAGTGGATCTTTTTCTCCTTTCCCCAAAAAACGTCTGAGATTTTGCTGGTTAGTAAACGATTCACAGTGCCAACATCGAGAAATCACCACAAGTAGTGACAAATAATTATGTTGTTTTAACCTGGGGACCATTGGTGCGTAGCGCATCCTAGAGCAGCTAGAGCACTTCTGTTGGAGGCCTGGCGATTCTACTGCAAAGTTTTAGGAAATCATACATTCTACAAACGAAATTCTGTTCAAGTTGTAAATAAAAAATATGTGGATTCGACAATTCTATTAAGAAAATTGTGTTTTAGAGCAATGACCCTAAAATTTTGAATAAATCAACTAAGAAGCGTGGGAATTTAAAGGAAATTACAGCTTGGAACACGTATCATAAACTGCGTTCCGAAAATGGAAAATGCCACATTGCGTTGCTTGACACGACGAAGGTGACAAAGGCGAAAAGACAGCCTTATGGCTATCTTGTTCAATTTTTTTCTTTATTTTATTAGCTCACTTCAGAGGTCATTCCTAGTTTAGTTTGGCTGGGCACATGCATTTGTGTCACATTATTATTATTATTATTTTATGCTTATATGCCCCAGAGCTATATGCTGTAGGCAGTATCGGATCCAGGGGGGGAATTTGGAGGGGTCTTACAATGCCAGCTGGACAACAAATACATAATAATAATTTCTGCTCTTGTCAGATTAATGGGCTGTTGACTGGTTAGGGGGTTCCCTGATTCCCCTGTGGTTCCACTCCTGATTTAGAAAAGCGCTAGGCTACATATTTTTAGGACTTCACCACTGCTGGGGACCCTGTAGAAACAGGAATAAAAACTGATTCATATATACTATTATGTTGTGTGCAGGTTTCCCCAACTCATTAATTTGAGATAACAAGTTTGCGATTACTGTTAGTACGACATATGTACTAGTTCAGTTGTTTACACAGGATTTTGTGACATTTCAACGAATAAAAAAGTCCCTTCCATTGTTACGGGTACGTTAGTTTTGAACTTTATTTCATTGCAAGCACCTATGTGCATTCTTACATGCTTTCGTTTCCATCTGCTCTTATGTTAGTTTCATTAGCATATGCGTACTTCATATTCTTGTTCGTTTTTAACGTGCATTGTAGTACCGGTATAATTTTATTATCCTTGTGTCATGTCCCAACGTAAAAAGCAAGTGAAAACTTTGCGTGAGAGATTAAAAATAGTAGAGGAGGTAGGGAAAAAACTTGAAGGGAAACGTGTCGATATTTCGAAACGTCTTGTTACTAATTCCTTTGTGTTTTCCTCCTTTTCCTCTGGAATATTTTTGATTTCCAGGTTGCTTCGCTTTACATAAGCGTCAAACCCGTCAATTTCTTCTTCCAGATTGGTGGTTTTGATCTTCAACGCAGTGTTCTCTTCTTTTACCACAACGTTCTATTTCTTTATTTCTTTCGCAAGAAAATTAAGCTCTCCAAACTGTGCATCAAATCGTCAAGTTTTTCGGTTTTTCTTCAAAAGTTATGATTCGACAGGACATGCAAATTTTTAGCATATCATTCATTCAGTCATTCATTTATTCATATTCCTCTATCTCCCTCTCTCTTTTTCTTTCTTTCTCTCGTGTTTCAATAATTATTGTCAGCCATGGAGTCTACACAACATACTGATTTCTTCATGTTCTGCAAGTCGAATGGGCTTTATTTTCAATCACATCACTCTTTTATCTTACGTTATTCGTCTAGTACATCTGGTTTTGATAGCTCTTATCTTACCTGGTGTTTCATTTTGGCTGGCTAGTGGTGTATTTAAGGGAAGTAGGGGCAATACCTTTCAAGGGACGGAAAAGCGGTTGATGTGATTATACATAAAAAATTTCCATTTGTTGTTGTGGTTAACCCCAAAATATGGAATGTCGTAACTAGTTCTCCAGATATAAATTTCTACTTTTAGGCAAACTTCCCCGAACGCGAGCCATTGTTTCTGTTTGCCGTTTTGTGCGCAGTTGAAAATTATTTGGAAAGGTTGTCCGCAATAACAGCGCTGTGTTTCCAGAAAAGTCTGGGACAAAGTCCAGTAGTTAAAAGCAAGACGTCAGAATTCCGTAGGACGGCTGAAGCACTCTTGATATGGGGTTGTAGAACTCAGATTAGGGTCGTCCTATAACGCATAGTGTGTTCTGCCCAATCCTCAAGTCTCACTGATCATGCAACACACCCCAAACCATGGAAAAGGAAAAAACCATGGACGCAGCGTCGCCACGCATGAACCCGATGGCTGCCATATTGACAATTTAGCACAGACATTACCTATGTAATACAGAGAATTAGACATAATGTTTGACGAAGAGTTAAACGAGGACAAATTAGAAACCTTCAGGCACATACACAATATATACACATGGTATGAGCGAACGCTACACAGTAGTTATAGTCTGGTAGAGTATACATAATACAGGGATTTGTATAGACAATGATTCCTGCACTATGTATGGACTACCTGATCTATAACTACTGTATGGCATGCGAGCTATAATTACTGTTAAAATTCTCCATGTTTGAGAGCATAGAGAACTGTCCCGCTATGCATGCTTAAGCAAGTTCTTAATTTTATCGCATAGGTAGGACAAGGCAAGGAGTTGGTTTCTATTATTACCATATTGTCCGTCAATTTTTAGCATTTCAAATATCGCCATTACAGCTTGCCCTTCTTCCTCAAATCAAGGACACACACGCGCGGAAAAAAAAAATATACGTTAATCACAAAAATCTCTAATTGGCCAACAGTTCGCGCCAAATCTGTATGTAGCCGTTGGAGTTGAATGACGACTTTACGTGAACGTGCATATATGAATGCCGTGTTGATCGGCAATCCATCTCCCCCTCAGCCGCCGAGGCGGCTGATTGCGCTGTTCAAGCGTCCTGTCTGGGATCACAGCGCCGCCACCTTCGGCGGCCACCAGTCCCATTGCCCCCTGCAAAAGAACGACGACGTAGCCGTTGGATGTAACGCAACGAGGGTTCTTGCAAGAAAAGGTGTAAAGAAGCGTCGGAGCTTTCAGGGAGGCCAGACGTCAAAATGGCCAACCTCTAAATTAATATTCCTCTTATTATTACGTTACCATTGTAACCAAGATTCGTATCAAGTTAGCAGTACGCTAATATTGAAGCAAAGTGCTTTAAATAAACATATTAAATAAAATGAGAAGTAATTATTTCTATACGAATAATTTCCATTAACAACATAATAGCAAACTTCTATTCGAAGTCTTCAACTGCTTAATATAACAGCCAAGCAAGCCCGCTGAGCCTTTCCGGCCGTACATCATTTCATCCACTGTATTCCAGTCCTGTGTTTACCTCTTTCTCTTCGTCGGGTAGGAACATTACCTCAACTCTTCTGCTTTCTTCTGCTTCTTTGGTATTTGCGAAAATTCCTCACATATTTCGAAAACGGTTGCACTGTAAAGGGTTGTTACATTGGTATATTACTCCTGATGGCAAGACCTTTAGAACGATAGCAGTTTTGTGAAAATTGGCGACCCACATCTTTTACACTTTCCTTATTAAGAGCACATACTATTACACAATAAATATGTATTTAACAGAAAAGGAATTTCGTTATTTTAAAATTAAATTCAGTCCCCCCCCCCCACCTTTTTTTTTCACCAAGACGTCGTTTATTTAAAATAGCTCACAAAGGTTAAAAACGTAGTTTGGTTTGAAGTCAGTTGGATAGATCGCAACTAAAGAAAAATCATAATCGCTACGAAAGTGGATTTTGGCTACCGGAATTCCAAATAAGAGGAGATCGGACAATAATTCAACTGCAAATTGTTATTTGCTGCTAATTAAGTTAAAAACAAGCAGTCAACTGAAAACTTACTTGGATTTCTTCGACACATCGCGAAACGCTTGCATTTGTCAGTTACTGCATCAGGCTTCACACATTGAATAAAAGTGCAGATCAATGCAAGAAAGAGAAAACCACATATTCCCGAAGTTTGAAACGCCATTTTTAATTGAACTTTCACTGAATAGAGCAGCTAGTACCTGAAATTTATACAAGACGTAGATTTTAGAGGTGTGGAAAATCGTTCACTGGGCAAAACCTTGAATGATTTTGCTCAAGTATTTTATACGTATATAATCGAAGTCGGTCATCGACTCCATCAGTGAATGGACTTTGCCTCTTTTCTCTCAATGAGCAGAGTTAATCCTCAGTCAGTGAATGGTTTTGCATACTTTCAGCATGTTAATACCGTCATTTTAAATATGACCTTACGGCCTTAAACATGACCTTACGTGTTTTTTCTTGCTTGAGGGTACAATTCCGATCCAAGTGCGTCATCTCTTTTGCGTATATTTTTCAATATAGAGTCTCCATATAACGAACTTCCATTTAACAAAGTTTTCTATTTAATGAAATTTTCGGCGGAACCTTGACTTTGAATGGCACTAACATGTAAATTTGTCTCCATATTACGAAAAACAATTTCTATATAACGAAGTTCTTTTTATAAAGAATTTGATTTTTTTTTTAATTTACCTTTTACAATTTTTCAGCGGGATGGTTAGGTAGAAGGGATAGTTGAGCATTTTAAGCAAAAAGATGGAGGTGAGGTAGCCTTCTGTATTGTGGACATACGGC